>JAVDBV010006341.1:0-10123 GCA_032619315.1 Piper longum
CCAAAAGTTGGGTCACCTCGGCACGTGGTTGCCGATTCCCTCACCCCCCCCCCCCTCCCTTGAAAAACAGTTGCATCCCCTTCTCCCTCCCTTTCTCTCTACCCTTCCCCGCCAACAGCTGTTCCTAGCTGTCCTTTCCCTCTCTCCCCCCTCCCCCAACCCCATGTGACCCCCTCCCTTTCATATCCCTCCCAAGCTCCTCCTCCTACTTCATGTCATTAATCCACGGCCTCTCTTCCCTAATTTCGTCAAATATTTATCCGGTGAAGATGTTGTCTACTCATTTTATATGAGTGCCGATCATCGTTTGTTTGATGTTTGGTTTTGCAATATTTTGTTACAAATATTTATTATTGATCTTCTAAGTCGGAAATGACTGGGGTCGAATGTAGCCTGACCTCATTATAGAGATATCTAAGGTTTAGAAGATGATGAGTTTGTGAGTGGTGAGGGAAGAAGATCAGATGGCGCAATTGCCTCCTAAGATACCAAGCGTGGACTCGGAATGGCCTCCGGCCTTCCCCCACCAGCGGGCGCCATCCGCCGGCCCATTGTTTTCCGGCGCGGCCTCGATGCAGCAGACGTCTTGGGTGGACGAGTTCCTCAACTTCTCGTCGGCGAAGCGGAGCGCCCACCGCCGCTCCGCCAGCGACTCCATTGCGTTCCTCGAGGTGGAGGAGTGCCGGAGCTCGCCGACCGGTGGGATACGGCCGGAGTTCGAACGGCTCGACGACGACCAGCTGATGTCGATGTTCTCCGACGACATCGCCGCCGGAGCCGCGGTGCAGGTGGCCGTGGAGGCCACGATGTCCACATCGAGCCCGTCTTCCCCCTCGGATCATAACAGCATCAATGACGACAAGCCGGCACCGTCGTCCCTCGAGCAGCAGCAGCAGCAGCGCAATGAGACCGAGGTGCAGAGCGCATGCAAGTCTGAAGCGCTGGCGCTGGCGCAGACCCCCGCCTCCGGCGATCCAATTATCGACCCAAAGAGAGTTAAGCGGTAACTAATACGATTAGCTTACCATAATACTCCAATTCTTGACATAAATTGCTATTGTTTAGCTAAAAATTCTACGTGGGTAATTTTGATCTTAATTGTAGGATCTTAGCAAACAGACAGTCTGCTCAAAGATCAAGAGTCAGGAAACTGCAATACATATCCGAGCTGGAAAGGAGTGTGACCTCTTTGCAGGTGCATATATTCATATTCTTGAATTATCGATGTTTTAATTAGCATATATAAACGGCTCAATTGCATTGATTAATATATATGGTGTGTTGGTTGTTGTAATTAGACGGAAGTATCAGCATTGTCTCCTCGGGTGGCATTTCTGGATCATCAGCGCCTGGTTCTTAACGTGGATAACAGCGCACTCAAACAAAGGATTGCAGCTCTTGCCCAGGACAAGATATTCAAGGATGGTAATAATTGATTAATTCTTTGTAGCTCAATTAACAAGTTGTGATCATTCATTCTTCCTTTTCCAAGTTAGATGCATGGCCACCTCTACACATACATGGTATTTATTTTTTCGTAGCTTATTATATGTGGCCATGATCTGGGTCACTTTCTCTTCATTTAATGGGAACCTTGCAAGCAAAAACGCTTGACTATAACAAAGGGAAAAGCAATAGGTGTATGTTGAGAAACTAACGAACAACCTGCTATCTTGAGAGTAAATATAATCGACATAGGACAGCGTCGACGACGGGTACGCTAATTTATAAAGATGATGAATTATTGGCACAAATGAAAATGCAGCACACCAAGAGGCCTTGAAGAAGGAAATAGACAGGCTTCGGCAATTGTATCACCAGCAAAGCGTCAAGAAAATGGAGACTGCCCAACAACAGCAGCAACAGCAGGAGCAACCACAAATTTGTTCGGACGGAGATGGTCACCACCTGCCAAACTAAACCAGTGGTGAAGGGAGGATATATGGGAGAGGGGGGGAAAATAAGGGGACCCCAGAAGACGGCCTATATTATTCACACTAACATGCACCATCACGTGATCTGTTTTCTGCTTGGAGGGGCCCTGCTCGCTTTACAATGCCTTGATGGGGTAGAAAAGAGATGAGGATCTGAGTGAGTGAAAGTGTTTCATTTCTTGTTTTGGACTTTTGGGGCACGAGGGTGTTTGGCATGTACTTGTGAGGACTTCTTGTTTTTATGATTTTCAAAGCTAAATACATTGGATGAGGGAGGAGTTTTATTTTGTGTCTTTTTAGGTGTGTTATAATTATCTGATGGTGGGGTTTTTCTTTCTTTCTTTGTTTTTTTTTTCCCTTGAAGTTGCTAAATTGTTGTATTCTAAGTTTCTTAATTCTCTGTTGGGAAGCAGATAATAGGGGGGCAGAGCCGGGCCGTGGTGTGTGTTTGATGTCTGCTTCTTTCTGACTTTCAATTGTGCACAATAATGTCATGTCGAGTTATTTTTGCTTCAAAGAAAAAAGAAAACAGGTGGATGTGTACCTCAGCATTTCATCATTTCATGATCAGCTTGTTTTTTTTTTTAATTACCAACCTCGTCTCACTTACTCAACAAATATACATCAACAACACACAAAAAGTTTTTTGCATATCCACAAGGTTTCTTACTAGAGATATTTAAAACCCTGTTAATGTCATCCGAGTTAGAGTAAGCAGCCAGTTATGTGTTCTTAGAAGCTGGGTACATAAAAAATCTACAGCAAAAAGCTGCATATTGCTATCTTCCAAGAGAATAGCCATGTTATAATTTTTAGCTGGAGGATCATTTGATTTCACCTATTTAATATTTTGCATGTAGTATCTTTAAGCTAGCTAAAATCGCAAAATTATTTCCTTAACCAGAGTACTTAAGTTTACTGCATGCAGTTTTGTCCTTAAATTTGGTTATAGATGTACATCGTCAATTGCACTCGTAAATATTCAATTATCAGTACTGTGTGTGGTTAATTAGCTATAGGCTATATAAAAATCACACACGTACAATTAATTGTATTAATCAGGACGCAAAATATTGAAATTCATCTGGTTATATTTTATATATTATGGCCAAAGCCAAATTTATAGTATGTACTATTCCTAAAACACCAAATTTTATGCATTAATTATCCAGGTAGTGTTAATCCGTCAAAACTGTAATTACACAAAAGATAATACTCTACTGGTCCTGCAAGTTCTTCATCTCAATTGTTGCCATAATGATATGTCCTAATCATTACAAAAGAAAAATGGAGAAAACTAATTTTTTTGCAGTGAATAATCTTGCCAGAAAAGGAGGAACATTTCACAGCTTTGCTGCTTTCTTGTAAAGGAAGACGGCATATTGAGAGCTGTCGATGGCATTATTTACATCCTTAGTATATATGCTTTGACATGGGAGAAAACTCGAAGTAGCAAGTTAATGCTATGCTCGAACATATACACCACCTTCTCACCTCGAATGTCAGACCAGACCTAGTGCAGTCGTGCTGGAACAGTAGACGAATGGGGCAGCAACGGGATAGATGTCCATCCATGGTTGCCAACTTGCTCCAGACCCATCTTCTCTTCATAATTGTTCTTGTGCAAGTGGAACTCAAAAACTTTGCTACCTCCGTCGTGTTGTGTCGGAGAATATGGTACTGTGTTAGATTTGTATATATATGTAAGAGTACTGCTCGTTTAGTAGTTTACTCGATCGGTATATATATGTTCTTCTTCTCTTATTTTGGGATTTACTTTCATCTTCCTCTCGTCTGCATCATCCAAGCTCGCTAGATAAACAGTTAAGTACAGAGGCACGGTTTATACTTAGTGTACGTGCAGAGCAACTTGACTGCAGATATACTTTCTCCTAGACCGAACCGAATTTTGGTTGGGGTTGGTTCGGAGAAAATTTAGCTTCGGTTCAATTTGAAAATTAGGCTGCCAAGGAAGAGTTCGACAATTCCAAACCGAACCGATCAATCCTACCACAGTAGTAATACAATGCCTGGTGCTGACCAATGGCTTGAAGGCTTAAATTCAAGGTATCAGAAAATAGTTTTGATACTCGAGTCTTGATCTGCTGGCTAGTTTAAATGTTTAGGAAAAATACCAATATTCATTTATCTAAATAATTATTCCCATGCATCAGGCTTATGGTAATACCAATTCAATTCAACACGACCGGACCAGCCATCATAGAAGAGAAATGTACCGAGGCAATGTAATTAGGATATATGTAGTGCCCATCAAGGAGACTGGCAGCAAACCATGCATTGGAAATCGCAGTCGTAGCTGATGTTTGGAGCTAGCTCAAAATTGGTGGTTTAGGGAGATAACATGGTTTTCTACCCGGTAATTTTTTATGGTGACAAATTTGGCCGTGACAAAAAGCATTTTTTCTATCAACGGCGCTACAAAACTAAAGTGAAAGTTACTTAAAACAATAAGTAGACTATAATATTGCATCAGGATGACCCATTAATTATGGAGGATTATAATTACAATCCTATAATATGGTGTGTAATATTCATTTAGTGTTGCATCAAATAAATTACGCTAACATCAAAGTTGAGTTGCTATAGTTTGCAGTGGAGTACATCAAATAAAGATTGAAAAAAGAAGGCAAAAGGTCATGTGTTTGCTCTTGCATGAAGTTATGCACCTCATGCATTCCACACAATTGTTCTCAACTCTTCAATCAAGAGGCTAAGATCTAAGTAAGACGATCCATCCTTCTCAATCGTCTGCTTGGCCATATCTCCAAGCTCCTTGGCTCTCTTCCTCATCTCCTCTGCCTCCTTCCCACCCCCCCATTACCCTCCTTATCGCCTTCTCAATGCCTTCCCTCTCCACCACCTCCGTAATTTCTACTTCCCACTGGACCTGCCTCTTCATTCCCACCCCAACCCCCACCTTCAACATCTTCGTAACCAGCTTCTCGTTGTAAAACTGCTCTGCAAACCCAGGCCACGTGATCATCGGCACCCTGGCGCTTATTCCTTCCAAAGCAGAGTTCCAACCGCAGTGAGTCACAAAGCCTCCCACCGCCTGATGGGCAAGTATCACAACCTGGGGAGCGCATCCGTTGAGCACCAGTCCTCTGTCCTTTGTTCTCACCTCGAATCCGTTAGGCAAGGACTCACTTGTTTTGATCACCCAAATGAAATTGCACCCATATGATTCAATAGCTGCCCCTGTTTCTACCAGCTGGGATGGTGCAAACTTGCATATGCTACCAAAACATACATACAAAACAAAGCTTGGTTCCTTCTCATCAAGCCAGCTGATGAAATCTTCTGGGCTGATTGAAGATTTCTTCCCTCTTTCGCACATCTTCGCCACGTCCTTGCCGGTGGACAAAGACAGACCAACATGCCACGATTTCTTGCCGACTACCTCGGTGTAGTGCTTGATATAAGATGGATCTAGCTCCAGAAAGCTATTCATGACCATTTCATCGGTTTTGCTATCCACTTGCCTTATCTTCTCCAACATTCTCGTCATGACGACCTAATCAGTACCGGCATCCGGTACTTGTGCTCTCCTCAGGTCAACGGAGTCAGGAAGGCCAGGGACGACGAACGGCTCTGAATGGGGGAGCCCGTCTCCTGCACTGGCTTGAACCTCATCATTGAATGCCAGACGCAAATAGAGAAATAATTGAAGGCCAACCTGGTGATGCCGAAGCGGGAAGCCACCTCTGCCGTCCATGGCACGAACATGTCCGACACTATACAGTGAGGACGGAGCTGCTGCACAAGGTCGTGGAACGGCTGTTCCAGCATTTCGATGGCGGTGAAGAACATGTCCCTTTCCGCCGGCGAGGCGACGAAGTCGGTGTTCTCGAATCCGGCCTGTAGTCCGGTGGCGGCCGGGGTTGGGAAGGTGATGGACCGGATTTGGATGGCGGGCCAGCGAGAGTGGAGTGGTTGATGGAGTCTGCGAAGGCGGTTGCATTGAGTGGTACGAGGATGACTGTGGCCATGACCACGCGACATGCCAAGGCCATGGCAAGGTCCACCATGAGGATCAGATGGCCGTATGCCGTGAGTGGGAAGGAGACGAAGTGAAGCTCTTGACCTTCCGAACCAATGTTAAACCCGCTGTAAAATCTTTCTTCAACGAAAACATGCTGCATCAAAATCAACATGGACATATATATGGCATAGGAGTCCATTTGTACATGATGAAGGGTGTAGAGACGCCTTCTGGAAGTTGTAAAGCTTCCCTTCCCCAATGGAACTTAAACCTAACTGCAGCCACAAAATTGATTGGAGCAAGACTCCAAAATCAGATCGACGTGAACCGTCTAGATGCCACTACCGTGGACCAGTTGAAACTCTAGCAGAGCTAGGTGCTTCTTGGGTGAAGATTGCTTTGTTTGGATTTTGTTGCTTGTGATTTTGTAGTCAGGCAGCTGGCTGATCAAAAGGAGATTATTTTTCCACCGTATTGCTGGCTTCCATTCTAACTAACTAAGCAAGCAATACGGTGTATAGTAGAATACAGTAAAGCTTATATCTAATACATTCATAACAAATGTAGATAGTGCTGGTATCTATTGATCAATTAACAATTAATCGCATGCATAATCATTCAAGGGTGGGTGACCTCGATCATCATCAGTTCCAACTGTGTGCGTCCTTTGGGGGCGGAAGTCTTCTTCCACTTTTGCCCAACATCACAGATCACAGATCACTACCGCCAAAAACACAAACGGACTCTGCTTCACCAGAGGCCTCTCTTCCATGAATTTTCTTCAATGCGTAGTGCAATACGTTAATATTTAAAACGTGCTTGGCACATCCCACATCGCAAGCCAACATTAAGCTTGGGAAGATCACTCATGAACCTAGGTAGCAGAAATATTCAGATTTGCATTCCTGCAATGAAAATTATCCCATTCTGCGCCATGTGATAAGTAACATACTCGTCTATTTTCATCGTTTATTAGATTTCGAATATCTTTTGACACGGCAGTGTGCATGCAGTTGCGGACAACGAAGAAAGCATGTATTAGCCTTACCTATGTTTGATTTAAGTTTTAAAGAAACTCCAAAAAATGTGCTAAAGATGATACAATACAAATACTTTATAATTTAACAGAAGATACCTCAAATCACATCAAAATTATAAAGTGACCATCACAATTTCAAAAACCTGATCTTTGCAGCTAAGACGACTGGCTTGCTGCAGACTTCAACTTCTTTGGTGGTGGGTTTCCACCTGATGCCATGACGTACGTATAGAAAGAGAGCATTGCAGCGCTGCAGAAGCGAAGGAACAAAGCGAAAGAATAAATGAATTATGCGACATAGGCTTTTATGAATGCAGGAATTACCCTTGAAATTTAATGAAGAAAATAATGGAGAAAAGAGTCAAAACCTCAAGATAGCAAATAATCCAGTAGGAAAGAGCTTTTTTGTCTGCACAGTTTGCTCTTTACAGTTAGTTGATCTTTCACATATTAGAACATTAAAAAAATATATAAACGCAAGAAAAATGATGTGCTCCTTACCGAGAAATAAATTTGCAAATGCTTCCAAAGAAGCGTAGCAGCAAGGGCTGGCAGACGAAGAGAGTAAAGACATAAGCAACATGTATGAAAATGCTGGCAAAGGATTTCACTTTGTGCATAATAAGTAAAGTTGCCAACCAATTTATTCAAGAAATCACTATACATACCCGCTTGCCCTAAAATGAAAGGAAAACTGGATTTGCCTTGCCTCCAGAATTTAAGGCTGAACGTACTCAAAAGTAGCAGAGCAACTCCATAAAGCATGCCGTTCAATGACAACGGGTTCCGTGTGAGAAGAAAGCCCACAAGACCTCCACTAAGAACAATTCCTCCTGCCATAGGCACATTTATTACACTATTTATAGCTACTAATCAAGAACATTGAAAAAATTGGACATGTTTATGCAAAATTTTTTATGAAAAAAGCAGCATAAAAGATTTACAAACCTGGGGACGGTCCATACATCATTAAAAGATTAAATAAACTAGATGGAACTCAGAAAATGATGTGAAACTATTCTTTCAATATGATTATGGTCTATGTGTAGCAGAAGTGGATACAAATACAGCTACAGCTAAGTGAACTACATACCAAAAGGAATCCCCAAACAGAAGTCGTGTATCTTAGCAGCTCTTTTATACTGCTGCTCGGCCAGATGGAGAGGTACATCCACTTCAGATTTATCATCTTGGTCAGGTTTATGCAATTGCTCAGTGTCTTCAACCTGCTGGTTTAGTACACCAGTGGAATATGCTGTTGTAGTTTTGATCTCTGATGGTGAAGATTCTACTTGACTACCTTCCAGGCTCATAGAAACTGAGAGCTGGAAATTAAGAAAATTTTCATTACAAGCAATATATGCTAGATACAATGTAAAAATGAAAGGAATGGAAATATAGCAAAAAAGACATTTAAACTCTAAATCACCGCAAGTTAGATACTAAAAAATGCAAATCATACTTGCTCTGAAGCAATTACACTTATCAATAATGTTTATTAGTTGTAATCTTGGTACGGATGGTAAAGTTGGCAATATCAAAATAGCATACACACTTCTATACTATGCTTTAGGAATTCACCTAATGACACAGATTTCAAAATCATATATTCCTAACAATATCAGGTTAAAGAAAAAATACGGGTGTAGAGCCTCCAATCTAGATTATATAAAACATTAATACAACTATCGGTATTTGTCGCCTTGAAAGAAAGAAAAAAAAATTATCAGTATTTGTCACGTAAGATGAACGTTTTTTTTTTTTGCCTTCAAATAAGATACATGCAGGCATGACATTTCTTTCTTAATTTAATCATTTCAGGAACATGGCTCATAGGCAGAAATGGAGTCATCTATTTGTCATTTTGAACCATTTCAGGAAACCAACACAGACAGGTGGACTAAGGAAATAGAATGAAAGAGGAAGACAAACTAATCGACAAACCAACATAGAGGAACTCTACAGCAGCTTGATCATGTCGTAGCAACATTAAATTTGCTGCAATGGCCAGACAGCCAAAGTCGATTACACGATCTGAATCTAGCATGCATATATTTGCATTTCAGTTCATTGCTAAAATTATCTTCATCCACCAATCAACAGCTCGCCTTTTCAAACATTTTATTTACAAAACAATCCTTGAATATGACACAAAAGAGTAAACCAAGGATGGCAAGCAATCTTCTCAAGCATCGTCAGAGCTTTTCCCCACTGCCAATGATGTTACACTCTTCAGAACCTAAAACTATCACCCATAATTATCAAAATCAGACACCAAGATGCTTCATCCTTGATCTAGATCGCAATCAGTACATTTCCCCCCCCGATTACCTAGACCCGACCCTCTCAACAAACAAGAAGAAAGATCAAGCATTTCTACATCTCAGTACAAAAATACAAGAGATATAAAAAAAATCTATATGCCCATATGACATCACAATGACCCGACCATCCAATCAAACAATCAGAAAGATTAAACATTTCTATGGTTCTGTAAAAAATATCAATGAACAATGATCATAAAATCGATTCCCCGGCGAATTGAAGAAAAAGGGCCAAACTTTGAAGATGACAGCGCTGTAAACAGTACCGTAACGGCCCTCCGGCGGCCACAGAGGACGAACCCGGCGGCCGGAGAGAAAGGCAGCCGGCTGTTTTCTAACAAGCGAGGTCGGCGGCAGAGGCCCCCATGGATCCGAGCAAGAGAAGCCTCCATGGATTGGAGGGTTGGGCGGCCGGCGGTGATGGGAGGGAGGGGGGGAGAGAGGTCCCGGTGGAGACGGCGGCGCACGGGTGAGCGTACGGGCGACGGATGACCGAAATATCGGCCGTGGAGGTGACGGGTTGATCAGGTCATTCTTTGACTATATGCGTACACAGTATTTGAGGAAATTTTTGTGGGCATGCCGCACGTTGGGAGTTGGGTGGACAATATGATGTGTATGCCACTAAGATGATTGTTATGACTTTTATATTATTCTTAGATTTTTAATTTCGAATATTTGGAAAATAAAATAGAAAGATTGCGAACTTTTTGGTGCTATAAGAGGTGTAAAACACATGATTCGAGTCAGGGTTTTATATTTAGAACCGGTCAGTTCGACCGTTATTTTCGAGTCGAGTATGTTTCAGAACACGTGTACTGAG
>JAVDBV010006342.1:0-13190 GCA_032619315.1 Piper longum
GTGTGCTTGTTGAAGAGGAGTGGGGGGAGGTGCGGTATATGCTGCGTTTGTTGGAGTCTGGTTGGTATGAGGAGGGGTTGGGGAAGGTGAGGAGGGATTGTGCGCTTGTGATTAGGAGCAGGGGTAGGTGGGGTAAATGCGGCTGATGTGTATGTTGGTTGTGTTTATCTTTGTAGCGTTTGGTGGACTTGCGGTGGATTTGGTTGTGTAGGTTTGCTGTTTCTGTTTCTGGTGGGAATTGGTTGGAGAAATGCAGCAAGATCAGCGTAAGAAGGTGAAGATTTTTCTTTTGCCTGTCATTAGATTGTGGTGATAATCTTGTGATTGGATGTAGTTTCCTTTTCTTTTTTTTCTTCTTCTTTCATATTACTCTTTGAAGGCTGAATATTTCCATTATCACGCGCTTTCCTTGATCTGAATTGTTGAATTTTGACGATTTGGATGCTTGAACAGAGCTATGCCTGTAGAATTTTCCTGTTTGCGTTGTTTTGCGTTGTCCTGATCTATTTAGTTATAGTTAAAACGAGGCTTTGGAGGCCTAGGACGCTCAATTGACGTCAATGATCCATTTTTACGTACTTTTTCTTCAATTATTGGCCTACATTGTAGGCATTAAGTACGTACTGTCTTGTATTTGTGAATAAATATTGCTTTTTTTGTATTGGAATTATTTTTTTTTTCCCGTTTTCAAACTCTATTCATTCGATTATTTTCACGCTTGGTACTTTTTGACTATGGGCATTTCTTTATGAGTAGTGTGTAAGTTTAAAGCCTAAAAGTGAAGTTATTGACTGTATGTCACAAATTAGGTATGATGTTTATGTCTTTATTGCACTATTTTAATCGATGCCTTGTGACTTGAGGAATGATTTGGTATGACGTCTTTGTATCTGATGAATGAATGAATAAGATGAACACATGTTATTTTGTTTGTACTTCGTTGTATACTTTGCATTTTAATTCATTGTTTGGAGTGGGAACTTGAACTGTTATTATATTTTATTTTAAACTGTATGGTATATTATCCCTTACATTTGGCTACTTATTATTGGCTTGTAAGACTCTGCTGACGAATCCCCTCCTTTTGTTCTCTCTTTTAATTCATCATCAGAGTCCGGGAGAAGCAGACTTTTTTTCAGAGTATGCAGATGCTAGTAGATATAAAATTCTGGAAGTCATTGGGAAAGGAAGTTATGGTGTCGTCTGCTCGGCAATTGACACCCATACAGGAGAAAAGGTGGCAATCAAAAAGATCCATGATATTTTTGAGCACATGTCTGATGCTGCTAGGATTCTCCGGGAGATTAAGCTTCTTCGGTTGTTACTGCATCCAGACATAGTTGAAATCAAGCATATCTTGTTGCCACCTTCTAGAAGGGATTTTAAAGATATTTATGTCGTTTTTGAGTTGATGGAGTCTGATCTTCACCAAGTCATTAAGGCTAATGATGATTTAACACGGGAACACTATCAGTTCTTTCTTTATCAGTTGCTGCGTGCTCTAAAATATATCCATACTGGTACAGCTCTTAATCTCTATTCTTTGTCATTGGTATATTGGATTTTCATTCCTCGTTTATGTGAGTCTTCTTATTCAAATTAAGCATAAGTTGAAGGATTCTACTCCCTGAGGTTTTGAGATATTTTCTCAAATTGTATCTAACTTCTAACATCAGTGTGAAAGAAAACATTTTTCTAGTTGAACAGAAATCCACTCAGACTTTGTTTGTCAAAGACCAAATAGAATTTCCCAACAAGAGATATATGGACCATTATTATTGTAATTACATATGTTGGATTCTCTCTTAATTTGGCCTTGTTTAAAGTTGCTGTGAAGGAGTTACCTCGTAGGCCATAAATGAGTATGGTTGAAATATACTTTATTAGTGTTTCATCGAGTACAAGGTAGTTGCATCTGTTTCGAATGCAGAATAATACATCTATTGTGTGATTGGTGAAATGCTGTGCTGTAGTTAGTGGTCAAACACTGTATAATTTTGGACATTTCTTTTGATAAAATTTTAGACTTTGTTGATGTTAAGGATCTCTGTTGCAGCAAATGTTTATCATCGTGATTTGAAACCGAAGAACATATTAGCAAATTCAAACTGCAAACTGAAAATTTGTGATTTTGGATTAGCAAGAGTTGCATTCAGTGATACTCCAACCACCATATTTTGGACTGTAAGCATTGCAATGTTCATGCACATATTATCATTTCTTTTGTTTGTTATAAGTATTGTTCATATTGTTAAAGTTTTGCAGGACTATGTGGCAACAAGATGGTATAGAGCTCTAGAGTTATGTGGGTCGTTTTTTTAAAAAGTATGTTGGTTTAGGCATAGTTATGATGATATCTGTTTCATTGTTTTGGTTCCATTAATAAGTTTTTATGTCCATTTTGGATTTGCTTTATTTTTAGTGGGATAATTCTTTATTGTGGTTTATTCTGACCAGTTTAAAGTTTATTACATTTTATTTTGGAATGTTTAGAGTGAGAAAAGTATGAGCTGCTTAAGTGCTTGTGAGTGTAAAAATAAATGGTAGCCAAACAAATCGAATAAAATAAATTACTTTCAAGTTTAATTGCCCCTTCATGTGCCTTTATCTTTTAGCTAGTTCAGTAAAGGCTTCCTGATAATTCTGTTACTAAGTTCCCTCTCTCTTTCTTGAATTGTATTGGTAACTATTTTATTCTTGTGTTTTTAAATTTACTCTCTGTGTTTGTGACTACAAAATGAGAAGCTGGCTAGTTCTTGTTTAGGTTATTAACAACGACAAGCCACACATTCTTCAATGCGATTTCCTATTTGTAATTTTGTAATCAGAAAACTTTATATATGTTGTGTCTCTGGAGTATAGAGTCATGGATTGGTCTAAATACAATCATTTGGCTGAAAACAAGTAAGATGGGTGTGGCCATCTCTTGGTATTTGTATAAGAAAGATTGCATTTTTTGTTATCATAATGTTAAGACTTATTCTTTTCATTTTGGGTATATAATCATTGCTGGTGACAACTATTTTAATTGGTTTATGGAAGTAGCAATTCTTAACAATTATATTTGCATTAATCTTTTATTCAGCTAAAATAAATTCTTGTTTGGGACTTTGGGGTAATGAAACTGGGAAAAAAAATATATTTCTTTATGTGCCGGTGTGGTGCTGTTTGGTTTTGACCATTAATATATCGGGGGTTTTTTTAAACAGTACACTCCTGCCATTGATATTTGGAGTATAGGTTGCATCTTTGCCGAGGTGTTGATGGGGAAACCACTTTTTCCAGGCAAAAACGTTGTTCATCAGTTGGACTTAATGACAGATCTTCTTGGCACACCATCAATGGATACTATATCGAGGGTATCTTTCTTTTATGGTTTTTCATGACTGGTGGTTGTTATTTTGATTATAATATTGGGGTGAATGTCGCCAGTATCTTTGAAGGTTTGTAGTTATTATACTAATATATTAAGGGTGAATGCTGCAAGTTTCTTGAAGTTTTTTTTTTCGGGATTTAGGTGCGTAATGAGAAAGCAAGAAGGTACCTGAGCAATATGAGGAAAAAACAACCAATACCATTCACTCAGAGGTTTCCAAATTCTGACCCATCAGCCCTAAAATTGCTAGAAAGGCTTCTTGCATTTGATCCGAAGGATCGACCTACCGCAGAAGAGGTATGGGGAAGTTTTTTGAATCTTCACCACTAGCCCTTGATGGTGGATTAATGATGAAATGAGCAAGTCAGTTATAAGGTGGTACTGTTCATTTTGTCATGTGACCTTCACCTTTAAATATGAATAGCAGGATGGCTATGTATTTGCTATTTCTGAGCATTTTTCTACTATATTTTGCATCTCTTGTCCAAGTTATTAGTAAGTAGCTTTTACTTTTGTTGCTGTTGTAGTTATTTTTTAGCTTTTATTTGTAGATATAGTCTCCGTAGTAACTTTTTAATTAATGCTTTATACTTAAATTTAGAAATGCTTGTACTTACCATTGTGTTCCTCCTTTACATTCTTATTATCTGTACTAAATACAAAACTCCGCTTATGCTTCTTTTATGAGTGTCATTATGTTGAATAAAGTTTATATTATCTGTTTGGAAAGAGTGTGGGCAGAGGCAGTTTGAAATGGTATGAGGGTTTATTATATAAGCTATTGGTATAATTATGATGAGAGGTTTGGCAACATAGCATCTATATCCCCGACCCAAATCATCTAGGATGAAATGGATGACAAATATGATGAAGTTTGTGTTAATTACAATAAATTCATGTAAACTAGGATGGTTGATGTTGTAAGCCTCTTTTGTTAGGCACTTGCTGATCCGTATTTTAAGGGCCTTGCAAAAGTAGAGAGAGAACCATCAAGTCAGCCAATTTCAAAAATTGAGTTTGAATTTGAAAGAAGAAGGGTGACAAAGGAAGATCTTAGAGAGCTTATTTTCCGTGAAATTTTGGAATACCATCCGTTGTTGCTCAAAGATTATATGAATGGGACTGAAAGAGCAAATTTTCTCTATCCAAGGTTTTTATTTATTTATCTCTTTCCACAATGTGTTCTTTGCCTGTTTCTTTAATTTGTTTCTTTTATGGGGACGTTATTCTCTCTCTTTTTCTTTGTGCAGTGCTATTGACCAGTTTAGAAAGCAGTTTGCATACCTTGAGGAAAATGGGGGTAAAAGTGGGCCAGTAATTCCCTTTGACAGGAAGCATGTGTCTCTTCCAAGGTGATGTTTTGGCTGTGTAGTTATCTTCCTATTTGAGTATGCAAGTGGCTATTCTGCAATCTTAACATTAATAATTTTTATATGTGCAGATCTACAGTTGTCCATTCAAACACTGCACCACCAAAAGAACAACCAGCTACCTTCAAAGATCAGCCAAGGATTCAACAGACTTTAGAAATAGACTCCCATAAATCTTCGAGAGATGCTAATGTTGGCCCTCCTTCAAATGGGTTAAACAGAGTGTGGCATGCAACAAATACAACGTATATGAGTGAGTTTCCTTACCTTTTGTCATTTGATCCTTTGAACAATTTGTGACAAAAATGATTATTGTAGTTTTTTTTTATTCTTGTCATTCTTACTTCAGATCTTTCACTAAGTTCGAAAAATGCCTTTTTCCTCTGCAGCAAAGACTGGGAAAGTTGTGGGGCCAGTTGTTCCAAATGATAATGGAAGCATTAGGGATTCTTATGATCCCAGACATATGATCCGTAGTTCTGCATGTATGCCGCAGGCTATTCAAGCATCTTGCCACTTCCAAAGACGTGCTACAATAAAACGGGAACACGTTGGAATGGACTCAACAGAGGTATACGAAAATATATCACAAATGAAGCAGGCACTTGCGCTTCCAAGATTGATACCTGATGTTCCCATTAACATGACTGCAACTCCTTATTACTTATCACAAACGCAGGCTTTGGATGAACGTACTGTGATAGATGTAAACCTGCTACAGACGAAGTCACGATATGGTTAGGCAGTCAAATTCACCAATCCTTGCTGGTTCAAGCTGAAAGATGTAAGTTTTTTGAAGCTGCTCGAGATGGGGGTGTAATGCCAAATGCAGACAAAAGAAGACGAGTGTTCAGCTCCCATTCGGAGAATAATGTCATTTGAGGAGATTGCAACGGCTTTAACTATTCCCTGCTCGTGACCTTGATTTGTTTGGCTTATGAATGCTCTGCCTGTGGGAGAGAAGAAAGGAACAATAATGGAAAATGTTTAGAATAAATAAAGATGGCATTGTGTCAAAGGGGCTTCTCTCTGGAACTTCCCCTTGGCACCATGCCATGGACACCGTCCCACCATATCTTTACATGTTTGCTCAAAGAGAATGGAGAAATAAGATTGTGAATCCCGACATCAATTCTTGGCAAGTAGTTACTAGTTAGATCAGATTGCTGATACTCATACTCATCGAACGGTAAACATCAGCTTCTGCTGTTATGTGAATTGTTTTCTGTGATATAGTGTCGCCATTGCGTTAAGCGATACGCAGTCATATAGTGTGATTACTAAAATTTATTCTCCTATGATTGTACGAGTTGCACCGGCCTGCTATCAAATGGTTATCGAGAGGGCTAATGGTCATCATATAAGAAGATGGTTTAAAATATTATTAATTTAATCGAATTGACTTCAAATATAATTAATAATGATAACAAGTTAATCAATTTACCAGTTTAAATGAATATTATTTAATTATTTTATATGTAATCATAGATTTCATTTCTACTTCAACTTTATTTTGAAAATTTTGATTGTCAAAGTATCAATTTAGTGAATTTATTTAATTTCAATATTTAATTACTAATTTCGTAATTTTCAATACTAGATCAGCATAGATTGGATGGTTAAAAATTTTGTATTTTGTGAATGAAAAATTATTTTAGATAACTTAACTTTTAACAAATTTAATAAAGTTAGATTTATAATATATAATATTAAACCAATTTAAACATATTTTAAAAGTCTAACCGATGACAAAATAATATAAATTTGCTTATGGCACACTAGTGAAAAAATAAGCTTTGTCATCTAAATTTTCGGTAACAAACAACTCATTTTAGATGACAAAAGAGTTTGTCACTAAAATTTTTCAATAACAACAACTTCGATAAATAATTAATTGGGTGGGTAAAGGGTTTATGAGCCCAAAGCAAAAAAATATTTTATGCTCCGAGTTCACATTTAGGTCGTCTAATTACAAGGGCAGCCAGATCTAGTGTTCTAAAAAAAATATCTCCTCACTAGAGACGCCATCCACTGCCCAGCCACATTCCACCTCAACCCACCTCGACCGGCCCGGCCTGTCGCAGTTGTCCCCACCCTACCGTGATTGTCCCCCACCCCGTCAAGGTCACCCCGCCCCGCCTCGGTCGCCCTTGCAGCGATTGCCTCAATCTGCCACAGCTCCTCCTCGCCACAATTGCCCTCCACCCAAATGAGGTCGCCCTGCCCCTCCCTGTCGCAATTGGCTGGACTTGTCGTGGCCCCCGTAGTGGGGTGGGGCAACCAGACATGGGGAGAGGGCGCGGCGCGGGGGGGGGGGGGTGGGGGAGAACGCGTGGCCTGATCTGGCCATGCCTGACCATGTCTAGCCGCCTTGCAGTCGAATTTGGATGGTGGGCAATCAGACAAGGCCACCCCATGAGAGTCTTACCAAGATCAAAATTTATTTTATTTTTTTTAATAACAGATCTAGCGCTCACCTCAGCGCCCCTCGTAATAAATCATCCCCAAATATTTTTGGTAGTAAAATTTAACAACAAAATTGTCACCGAATTGTAACCTAATCTTGGTGACAAGAGTGTTGGAAAGTTACCAAAATTGGTGACGTAATTGGGTAGTTAAGATATGTCACCAAATTTCTTTATGATAAAATAGTTTGGACACCTTAATTTTCGATTCAGTTCGGTAATAAATTTTATAAAAAAATTTGGTGCAAAATGCGGCGCACCGGTGGTGGCGTACCCACGTGAAGAACAGTAGGCCCACCTGCACGAGGGAGCAACACGTGAGCAGGCCAGCTCGCCCGCGTCGAACGCTGCAGCCGCGGCCAGCTGCGGGGGCGAGGCTGGGTCGGCGGATGGCGAGAGCGTTGGGCGAGGCTGGGTCGGCGGATGGCGAGCGCGTTGGGGACGGTGAAGGGGCGAGGCTGCGTTGGGGGCGACGCCGGCCGTTGGCCACATCGGGGGGCTGCGAGGTTGCGCCTTGGGGGCGGCAAGAGCGTCGGGGCAGCGAGGCCTCGTCGGGGTCGGTGAGGCCAGCCGTCGGCGGGAAGGAAGCTGCCATCGCGGGTGGTGGGCGAGGTCGGTCGTCGCGGGCCGTCATCGGACGCGGAGAGGGGGCGGGAATGGCCGTTGCGGGCCGTCTCAGGCTATTGCGGCGGGCGGCCGCGTGTTGGAAACACAAGGCTACGTCAACACGCGGCTGCCCAATTAAATTGCCCATAAAATTTAATTTGTCCCGGTAATGTAATTTGCGACCGAAATATTCGGCGACACTTCTATTACAAATTTTTTTAAAAAATATGACATTAATTTTTTAGTGACAAAATTTTGATTTTACCGATTTTTTACGCTAAAAAATGATGTTAATTTGATAACAAATTTTTTTGGACCAAAATATTTGATGACAATTCGCAACACTAATATTTTAATGGTTAAATTTTGATGTCATCAATTTTTTACATTGATGAGTGGTGTTAATACAGTGGCAAATTCTTTTGTCACAAAATTTATAAAAATGACAATATCAATATTTAGGTAGATTTAGGTGACAATATTTATTGTCACTGAATTTGAATGACAGTTCGATAACAAATTTTTAACAAAAAATTTCAATGATAAAAGGCTAATTTTATTTTTTAACAATGACCGAATTTTATAAACTTGGTTATTAATTTGGTTGTGACAAAAAAAATTAAAATGATAAATGAATATACTATTATTATTGACCGCAATAGTTTCATCCTGAATAAAAAGAAACTAAACTGAACGTCAAGGTGACTAATTTCTCACACCCAACCCCCATGCTAACCCCTTCTTCCCATCATCACCGTGCCGCTAGCACTACTATTGAATAATTTATTTGTGATAGTTCTGAGGCCCTCTCATATGATGTGATACTACAAGTACGAAGATATCTTAAACACTATAAACAAAAATGTCCCCTCATCATCAAATATTGAGGATGATATTGGACTACTATGTCTCTTTACAAATTTTATTTAAAAAAGTATTGGAATTTTTTGGGATCATCTTTAAGAGTGTTCTAGTATCTTCTTGTTTATCCAAACCTCAAATAAATTAACATGCATTCGTAACTTAGTTGGCTATGTCTAATAAGGTTTTAATATTAGACAACTTCTAAAAGAAAGATTTTAATCTTATAAATAGATGCTCTCTTTGTATACGCATAACTTGTTAATAATATCCAACATTTCATATATATATATATATATATATAATATATATTTTGATGGTTTCCTACTATATATATATATTTATTATTTATTTTGATGGTTTCCTACTATTAATATATATATATATATATATATATATATTATCATATATGAGATTTTGTTGGAAAAAGATTAACATATTAGTCATGTGCTAAAAGTTATGATTAAGTGATGGTAGGGCCGTTAATTGAGTGGGTCAGCTCACGAGTATTTGGCATTCGGTTTGACTCGACTCGACTCGAAACTCGGTATTTAAATGTTTGAATTCGAATTCGACTAGAACTCGAATCTTACGAGTAGAGTTTGAGTAAGATAGTGTCCAACTCAACTCGACTCGATTATAACTTGAATTCATCTTCAAATCGACTTGTAGCTCGACTCAAACTGAACTCGATAAATTATCGACCCAAACTCGACTTAATTATTTGGCGAGCGGCCTTTTTTGGCAGGAGGCAGCCTTGTTTTGGAGCGAGCGGCCTTGTCTGACTGCCCACCAGCTAAATCTGGCTACGGGGAGGCATAACATGGCCAAATCGGGCAGCGCATACACCACCTGTGCTGCCTGCGGCCAGATTTGGCCGCGTGGCCGCCGCCAGCCCCTCCCTGCCTGCTGCAGTCGCCCTTGCCCAAACACAATCACCCCTGCCCCACCCGGCAATAGTTGCCGAAAAATCGCCAATTATTGCCGAAAAATCACAAGAATTATAAGTAGGGAGATTATTTTGTTGATAAATAATTTTTAAATTTTTAATCTTTATAAATGTATTTTTTTGTTTATTTTTTAGTTTATAAAATACTTTGTTGTTTTGAGTCCAGACAGTTTTGTTTATTTTTGTTTCGAGCTCCCAATCGAGCAGGTTTCTAGCTCTCAATCAAGCTGATTTTGAGCTTGTTTTGATCTCCTAATTGAGCTGGTTACGAGCGAGCAAACGATCCAATTTCGAGCGAGCTCTTGAAATTTAATACTATAAGTGTATTCAAACTCGAGTCAAGCTCGAACATATGAGAAGTATTTAAGTCAATTTTGATCATACACACTCAAAACTCGGATTTAGCAGATCCTAAATCCACTATTATTTATTATTAGGGAGAGAGGGGGATAACAACACTGACCACCCCCACAGACAAGAGCAAGAAAAACCAACATTGTTCTACTCGATCTCCAGTTAGACTGTTTCAAACAGTACACATTCAAGCTATCGCAATGGTCGATCTCGAATCGAGTTCGACCGAACTTTAAACTATTCTAGTCGAGTTCGAGCACCAGTCGAGCACGGCTCGATTGCTCGTTTAGCAGCCCTAAGTGGTGGCGGAGAAAATATATTTGTAATGTATCAATGATTCAATAGATTCAATACGTGCAGACGTACATTAATCAATTAAAACCAACCAACGAAAATCTCTGGAGATGTTGCATGCATGCCTACACTTCCTACCATGCACCTTTTGAAGAATTGAGTTCCATATTACGTACAAAAATATTGCATCCTAAATATTCCTAGCTAACTGCTTCTAATATGTTATCAACTATTAAGATTCATTCCAGTACTTAAAGCCAGCTAGCCATTATGCAAAATTATATGTAGATTTAATTCGAAACATGATAAGAAATATTAAAGAATTGTTCATATGCATATGTAGTATAATTACTAAGTATCCTGAGAAGAACAGCGCATTAATTATATATTGATCAGGGTGTTGGCGTGGCCTATCAGGTATATTCGGTGTAGCCAACTGAATGCACAATAGTTATAAAAATGTATGTATTCCTAGTGGCTCTCCCGCCAATGCTAGTATATGCCTATCTCGTTTCAACTTTCAACACCCAAACGTTTTTTGATGCTTTTAAGCCTTGCACTATTATTTTTTAATCAGATCAGCATAATGTAAGGGAGGATTATTGCGGAAAATTTTCAACTCTCACCCCTTGACCCATATGTTATAAATTCAACTGATATTCTACATGGGTAGGGGATTCACAAGTTTTTTAAATAGTTCCATTAGATATTAATGGCTTATAGTAGGTGCTATTTTATTCATATTTAATATTTAACATAGGAATAGATGCTAGTTAATACAAAGGTACATGTCTAGTTAATTTATGACATTTTCCCACTTCAAAATAAAATATTTTAGTTGAGCTATGTTTTTTCTTCCTATTTGTACGCTGTTTTGATTGGGCCAGATGGAATTTATATAAATTTCTACTAAAACTTAACTCCGGTTTAAAAGAATCAAGTATAGAAAAAGAATATGGTTATCTTCGAGACAAAATTCGATTTATATAATATAAAAAACACACGTTGTCAAAAATATGGTAAGCAACTATAGTGAAACTCGGTTGGTGTAATTTAGTAAAACCCACTTGGCATAACATAAAAATTCCACTTGTGCATATGAAAAATGTACTTACAATGTAAGACCCCAATTTTAGTTCACCTAAGAACATAATAAAAAATATTAAATATTATAATCGAGTTGAGTTATATCTAAAGATGTTAATCTATAAGACTCAATCAATAATATAGATCAAAATAGCTCGCTTGACATTTTGAGAATAGAAAGCATTACTAAATATGGATTAACATACATTAAATATAAATAAAAGTAGGAAAGAAAATAATTATATTGAGCTCATGTCTGTGTATCGTTTATCTATCCTCCCATAAAAGCTGACTCAGGAATACAATACCTACGTATATGATATTAAAAAAGTCAATAACGAGTGTTATTTTTCAAAAAATAACTAGTACAAACTTACAAGTAGAATCTTATATTCCACGAGAAAAGAAAACAATATATGTATCATCCTTGTGAACTCTTAAATGTCATTTCTTGAGGAGCCACTAGGCTATAGCCTCGGTAGCATAATAAACTGACTGATTTGATAATGCCTCTTTCGGTATTTTCTCATTTTTTTTCTGATCTATTAGAACTACTAGTATATCCTAAGCCTTCTCATTTTTTTGATATATCTTTTGGCCTTAAGTACGAATGCCAAGTACTCCTTTTAAACCATATGTCTATACGTGCGATGTACTAAATAATACCCTTAAACCTCCACGTTTCTCTTAAACCTTCACGTTTCTCTGGGTGTGAAGAAACTCAAAATATGGAATTGTCAGGATACTTCGGGAATGGAACAACGCTCTCACTAATCTAGAACCTAATGTAACTGAGATGTGCACCCGCTCATGGTATATACGAGTCAGTTTCACTATCTCTCGTCTCACTAAAAACTCAATAAAATGATATATGGGTTTGGGAAGGGATTTATACGAAGACAACTTACAATGGATTTTAATTCGAAAACAATTCGAGGGATCTCATCCTCGAGGGTTATTAATTCTGAAAGTAAAATACATCTAAATGACCCATGTTAAGTGAAGTTCGATAAAACAACCACTTAACCCATTGATTTGAAAGTCAAAACCACGATATACTAAAGTGATAAAGATGAGAAGAGTCATAAGGGACCTGTCGTCCAAGCTTAAAGCGTGGCCTCTCATCTACGGCAAGCTCGGACTCAAAAATCTACCTAAAAACCCATTTTTAAGTAAAATATTAACACCTCTATATGATGCATGTTCGTGGTTTATACTCACATCATCAATATATCCTAATAAATAAAACATTGTTAAATAAACCTACGACTAAACATCTAGTACTTAAATTGAAACGTAATGAAGAAAATGATTTACAAACAAATAATAAATTAATAAATAAGTACACTCATGAATAAATAGATAAATAATAAATGCCCAAAAAAATAATACTCTAATCATAAAATAATAATACCATTATACTATATAAATATATGGGTATTAATATATACTCATGTTATTAAATATATAAATAAATAAATAAATAAATAAATAAATAGTTAATATTAGTTAATTATGAATAATAATAGCATCATAGCTATTGAACGTGGGTGGTGACTATCATGGGACGATAGCTCGCTACGAGGCCGTCATGATCGTACAGATCCAGTGGCGAGATGTGTACTGGAGACTCGTTGGCAGCTATCCAAAGTGACGGCAGAGCTAGGGTGCACAGTGAAAAATACAAGGAAAAACCAAGTTTTCGGTTTAAGTTTTTATTGAACGGTTCCGGTCTTGCCATGTGGCATGAATTGAATCGTTCTGCACTCATGGGTCTAGCAGCGCCCACATACAGGTCTGTGTGTGTGTGTGTGTGTGTGTCTATATAT
>JAVDBV010006355.1:0-11440 GCA_032619315.1 Piper longum
ATATATATATATATATATATATATATATTGGACAATGTTGCAGGTGAATAGAGTGCACATACTAAGATGGCAAATTATATATTGAACAATGACCAGTGCATAACAAAGGTGTACACATTGCTATATAGTCTATACATATTCTCACGACATTTTTTTTTTAATGACGTGTTGAGCAACCTTGGGTCACTTGGGCTTCGATCTTAAATGCCGGAGTTCTGAAGCATTCTTGGAACTGCAACCTTTCAAGACTGATTAATCAAGTTGAAGAATGAGTAGCAGTTTATCATCATGCATTCTAGGGGAGAATTAACTAAGGATGAAAATTAATCCAGAGTGTGATAAGTGATCGGCTATAATAAAATATATGGAACATTTACATCTAAAATTAATTGGGTGTTCAAAGTGATTAGTAGTTAGAACTCGGAACTTTGCCAACTTTAAGCATGCATGACTTAGTTTGGTGGCGTATCTCGTCGCCATTAAGGATCCCATAATATGTCATTCCCATTACCTAAAACCTTTTAAGATGTGGCTTAATTAGACATGAAAAAGAGGTCTGGCTGTTCGTGTGCAATGAATAATTAGCACTTAATCAATATGTGTACTCGCAATCTACCAAAAAAATAATGAGCTAAGAATCTGACATGACTTGTCTCAAACTTTGCATAACCTCACTTTACTAGGAAGGATTTTCATCTCTTTTGATACCTGCAGGAGTCGGTAATATTAGAAAAAGAAAAAATTGGCATCCAAAAGAGAAAATCCTTCTATATTTAGAAAAATAAAAAGGTGCTAATTATATAATAATATAGGAGGAGTCGGTAATATTAGAAAAAGAAAAAGGTGTAGGAGATATTAAGAAAATATAACAAATCTTAAATCTTTTATTTAGTACCCGTCGGTGCTCTTAGTTTTTTGAAATCTGACCATTCATTTAAATTATATGACAATAATTTTTTAATATGAATAAAAATACATCATCATCCAACCATCCTTTTAATCCATCGTATTAAAGACTACTTATACATAGGCATGCCTGTAGCTGCTGATACTAGTCATTTTTTATATAAAATTGTAACATCTACTAAACTAAGATTTCAATGTCAACTAAAAGGTAAGTTTAATTTATGAACAAGGTGTCCATGGCCATTGTTTGTGGACTAAATTCGAACTAATTAAAGATAAATAACCATAATTTGAGTTAAGAAAATATTGCATCCCTTATTATTAATTATGTCGTAGGTTATGCATTTTCCACGACGGCATCCACAGCCTAAGTGGCATCCAGGTCAGCATTGGCAGATTTCTTTGGAAATGTGGAGTGCTCCCAAACTTGCCGACCCTGTTCCCATCAATGGACGCAAAGAACATCCCAAAGAGCCCAATGCCACACTTCCCCATCCCATCTCCATCCAACGGCCCAAATTCCACCTTCGCCCAATCTCTCCATTCCAGCCGTCCGTTGCCCCCATCTCCAAAACCGCTTCTTTTCAATATTTTAATTTCCTTGTGCGTTTGTCTCTTACACAAGCGTTGTTGTGTTGTTAGAAATTCTAAGTTACAGGTTGGTCAGGCATCTCCTTCCCCCCCCATTCCATCTCCTCCATCGCCCTACTTCCTTCTCTGATCTCTTCAATCCAACCATCTGATCCATCCATTGCACCACATTTTCAATGGTAAGTTAGTGATATATTGGGCAACATTGCACATTATTATTCCATTGTTACTTGGTCTTTTGATTGGACACAATTTGAGTTTGCGGGCATGCTAATGTTATTATGCTTCTATAGGGGACTCCAATGCAGGTGCCTCCATGGCTGGAAACTCTCCTCTCCACCCCATTCTTCTCTGTGTGTCGAGCACACGACGACTCTGCCACCGCCCCCCGAAGCGAGTGTAACATGTTTTGCCTTGACTGTGCCACCGCCCGTGCCGGCAAGGCTGCCTTCTGCTACTACTGCAGGGCCAACCTCCACAAGGGCCATCAGGTCATTCAGGTACCAAAGTGAACTTGCTCATCATGTTAGCTGATTAGCTTATAGCATACGTATGTATATATTCATATCTTCGTGTTTGCAATGGGTTGGAATGACAAACGGGATTGACCCACAATGTCATTCAGATCAGGAGATCATCCTACCATGATGTGGTGAGGGTATCAGAAGTTCAGAGGGTGTTGGACATAAGTGGTGTGCAAACGTATGTGATAAACAGTGCTAGAGTAATGTTCTTGAATGAGAGGCCACAGCCGAGGAGCACAGGTAAGGCCAGTGCCCACATTTGTGAAATCTGCAACCGAAGCCTGCTTGACCCTTTCAGATTCTGCTCATTGGGTTGCAAGGTGTGAACACGTTCTTGCCATATTTGCTTCAATATTATCACGCATTCATGCTGCCATTAATTAAGATTAAATCCTAGGGAGTCGAAAATGTTGCCTGCAATTGTTAATTTCGGTGGTTGACGAGTTTGATGAAAGGGGTCAATGGTGGTTAGCTTGTAGGGATAAAGAGGAATGGGAATGCGAGCTTTGTGGTGATGGAGGTGGAAGATCAAGAAGAGGAAGAAGAAGAGGGGAAGAAGAAGGAATTGAGCTCAGGATCGCGTGAGGAAGGGCAGCACGCCATGTACAATCATACGCATTCTTCTTCTTCACCTCCTAAAGCTAAGCCAAGCAGAAGGAAAGGAGTGCCGCACAGATCTCCCCTGGGAACTTGATTAATTTTTATCAGTAATCGCATCTTTAATTAACCATTCAATTAACAGCCTGCCTCATCACTCTTCTCCCTACCTTTCTCTCTCACTTCCCTTTCTCATTGGAGAAACCGATGATCGACCAATAATGCACAATTCTATATATTAAAATTTAAATGGAGTATTCTATTAAAATAAAATAATATATTGGAGTTTATTATCATTTATCGTCGTTGATTTGATCTATAGTGGTGTTATCATAGATAACTTATATGAAATGTAAATGCAACATCGCAACCACCTTTTATTTGATACCAACTCCATCAATCAAAAATCATTCCTTGAGAATTTTATTTGCGGTGAGTTTTGACAGTATTATTTCTTTTAAATTGGTTATAAATAAGTCTCGCAATGTCTGGCCGTGCTCGGAAGAACAATTCGAGCCCTCAACTAATTTACTAATTTCTACCATAATACGCCAATTAGGTTGTGGTACTTACCATAGATTTTTTTTATAAAAAATAAAAAATAAAATTAAAGAGTGGTGGTGTTCATTGATAGTGCCCTAGGCTTGCTCATCACATGGATTTGTATTTTTAATGCGAAATAGGTATGGTTTGAAAGGGATGCAAAATTAGGCTAACAACGTGCAAGTGTCTTGTGGGGCCCTTACAACTCTGGTGGGTGCTCAATCTATTGTCTCTTTGTAGATGTTAAATATGCTCAGTTGACAGATGAAATATGGGCCACACAATATCGACGGCCATAAGCTCATGATTGTGAGACTAATCAACTTTGTGGTAGTTGCAGACAGAGACCTGTGACAGTTAGCTAGATTGAGTGAGTGTGGAATTAACTGTTTGAAATAACTGTTTTCAGCAATTAGTGGGAAGAGTTTACATAAAAAATGATGGGTTTTTGAAAAAAAAACAAATTTAAAAAGATAAAACCAGGGCAAACTTGATTAAAATTGTTTGGGATGAACCAATTAACGTTATCCTTGTCTTAGCATAAGACCAAACCGTACGCGTGCACTGATAAACACCATTAAAAGGACTATACTAATAGGGAAATAAATCAATTAGCAAGGGCGATCAACATCGCCCCAACGTTTAAAAAATTAACTGCGGCATAATTTTTTGGGATATGATTTTATTAAATTTAATTTCACAGTTTTCGTTCAATGAACATTACACAAGTTTGGGTACATATTTGGTGAATAGCTGGCTAACTTTGTAGCTTGAAAAATTTAGGAGACTTGATTCTTACTTCATTCGGAGTTCATCTCTGCTTTCTTAGATCTCACAAAACGTACCAAGTTAAGCTGTTTGTTGACCATATTAAACTTCAAATACTATTTAATCAAACACAGGAACAAGTTTCCAGGTGTAAACTAAGCAACGTGGCATTAGGGTATGCGATACCTTGCTCATACAAAAAGATTTCACCGTTAAGGAAGATATTAATGTATCAGATTAGCATTATAAATAAAACCGGCTCAACTTGCTTTTGGAATTGAGACAAACCAATAGAGCTAAATGGACGCCGTTTTGCCCCAATCCCTTCCTAAGAAATAATTTCTTTGTTTTTTTTACTATTTTTCTTATTATCCAAGAAGACCTGAATGAAAAAAGTTTTTTTAAAAAAAAAATCTTTTTCACATCCACTTTCTCACTATCTAAACAGGCCGGCCCTTAAATTAGCTATGGATACTTTGGATGGAAAAGAACTTTTGATTTTCTAACTAGTGTCAATATCAAGTTATATTCCTAAAAGTAATTTGCCATATTAAATGTC
Source organism: Piper longum (assembly GCA_032619315.1). Lineage (NCBI taxonomy): Eukaryota > Viridiplantae > Streptophyta > Magnoliopsida > Piperales > Piperaceae > Piper > Piper longum. The sequence goes on from JAVDBV010006355.1 coordinate 4,489, forward strand.
CTGAGTTGTAATATATTATGATATATGGATTTTCCATATATCATTTAAAAAAACATTTATTTAACTAAATATTAACATTTAAAATACAATTTTATGTTAAAAAATGATATTCTACTCGAGATAAATCAATAGCGGTTGGCTTGTGTCTGCCTGATTGGTACTTAAGTTTTGTTATGAGCTTAATTAATTGAGTCCACCAAAATAACACTCAGCCAAAAGAATTTTAATTATTAACCTATATAAAAAATAGAACTTTAATTTTTTTTCTTAGCATTTGAGTCATACAGAGTTGCCGTCAACTGGGAGCTTCCTGTTTGCAGATCAGATCCAATATGTAAGTTAAGAAATGTTATTTCTTTGTGTATAACACACTCGAAATGTTAGAAGTCTATGACCCAAACTTTTCGTTGAGATTGAAGTCCAACCATTTCAAATCTTGGCTGGAACACATTAACCAGCTGGCATTAATATTCTTCGGTTATGATATATTACTTATTTGGAATCACATACACATACTGTAACAACGTCATACATATAACAAGTTTTGTACTTGTTATGGGTTGGAGCCCTTGAGCAAATTTTCAAGCCAGTTGGAGTATTTCTTCCAGTATCTCGTGCGGGGCCAACAACCATTGTTATAATCCACATAGTTGATGCCAAATCGAACTGTGAACAGCCCTCCCCATTCAAAGTTGTCAAGAAATGACCATGCAAAGTAACCCTTCACATTTGCACCATCCCTGCATTTTAGTGGAAATTAGTACCGTGCAAAACACTGAAATGATCTGTATTTAGTTCTACGCTAAAAGCATAATTACATGATAGCGTGCTGGACTTGTTGAAGATGACGATGGTAGACTGGTAGTAGTCTCTCCTCGTGTCGTTTTGAGGAGCTTAATTAAATATTTACCAATTTCAGTGATGTAAACGAGTGGATTCCCATACTTGCTCTTGGTAACATCAGCACTTCTTTCATCCCTTGAGCGTAAATATACAACCAACCTGCTTCAAAGCTTCAAAGTGCTTGGAAAAAACACATGAAGCTGCCCGCAGCCAAAGAAATATTTCCAGTATCAAAATTTTGTATGCATATGGGGATCGATGCAGTTAAGATGGGCTTTGGTAGGTAGAGTATTATTGATCAGCACCGTTTCTTGCATTTCGTTATTGGTAGATGTTTATGATGATTAAATTACATAGCTAAACACTATTTATGAAAAGCTTTTAACGGGCTGGCCCAATAACCTTACAACTTGATCAGTATCCTCTACCCTCGTCTTCGGCCCATACAACATATGACATGCCTTGTTATGAGAAATTTTTCAAGCCAGACATTATAATATTCCGCATAGTTGATGTCAAATTGAATTGTCATGAATTTTTTTTAATTATAACTAGTATTTATAAGCTTAGCCAAAAAATATTACAAAAGCAAAAGATATATCATATTTAGCAGCCGGTAAACATATTTACAACTGCATTTGCTTCTCTAATTTTTCATATCATTAAGTAGTCATATTTTTTATAAGTCAACTTAAGAGTCTATCCATATGAGACAATAGGGACATTTTTGTAGAAGCCCTCCACAAGAGCTTCATAATTAGTCCAAAAGATTGTCTTCATAATATTCTTACTAATAACATATTTAACAGTGTGTCCAACTATTTCTTCATTCAGCCTCTTATGCAAATTTCCTGTAACTAGCTCTCCAGACTGTAAACGCAATTGAATTAAACACATTATATTGAACAAATGTACAACTAGATTTCGTATTCTGCTCGAAAAAATAACCATTTGTTGCAAATTGAACCCATGGTAAAACGAGAGGAATATTCACCTAAGTTTAGGCCCTCTGATAAACATTCTTTTTTAAATTAGTCTGGGTAGGATAAACCAAAGAAACAATCTTATTTGTCCTCACTTGAATAGTGCAGAATAGATCGTCAGTCTGGATATATATTTTTTCAGAAAAACAAATCAAAAATCCCGAATTACTGAACAAGCATTTTTCGTGCCACTCGTAGAAGATTTGAAGGAGGGTATGTAATAGATTAATATATTGCGTTGGATCAGCAGCCAATGCAATATAATATTTAGGGTGTAGGGTGTCGAGCTTGAGCTAGTTTGGCCATCCTACAACCCACTGATCTTGTTCATTTAAGTGAGGTGAGCTTAACCAAATCTTTTTATGGGCTGAAAAAACTTATATGAGTTATATATTTAATTTAAAAGTTTTACATACTGAAGCTTACATATATGCAAAATAATAGAGTATCTAAGTGCGTGGTTGATAATTTTTTTATTTTGTCTTTGACATAAATATGACATGATTTTAGATTTTTAAAAAATGTAATAGTTTAAAGTTATTTTAAATTTAATTTTCATTACAATTATTTTAGTAATTAAGAATGACGAGTTAAATATAAGATCGAATTGAAATTTTATAATTAATTTTATTATTTATGTTGTACTTATCTAATCTATGTGAATTTTTTGAGTAACAGAATCAATTAAATTAATCTAAATAGAAAGAACAGCTGGTATAAATTGGCATGAGCTGTTGTAGCTCATGCCTGCGAAGCCCTTCTTGGGCCTAAGTTAACGCGTGGTACGTGCAAAATGCGAGGGGAAGTCAAGAGTGACAGCAAGTAAATAAAGTTGGATGCTGCTATCTCGCCCTCCCCATCACCCAACTTGTGCATGAATGATATCACTGTGACCTTCCATTCCATCCATCCACCTCTACGAACCTCACATATTTCAGATCTTATTCTTGCTACAAATTTATGATTTTCATGGAAAAGATCACTAAATACTCCTACTAATTAAGCTTTTGTTAAATCAAAACGAAGTGGGTAAACGACATAGTTTTTTATTATTTTACGTTGGTGCTATTCTCCGTGTCACAAGTACAGAACGGGCTAGCTTGACGAAAAATCTTCCCACCTTTAAAATATTATAGATATTGCAGATACAACAAAAATTAGTTTGACATTTGTGTGTACGTGATTTATAAGTAGTGGTAGCTAGGAAACTACCAAACTCGGAATATAAAGCTAATGCTTTTATATTCAAGTTGGGCACCGAACTCAATCAATTGTTGAACTAACAACGACCAGCTAAGTCGCTTGCTCTTGTATTTTTTTGGCTATATGGTCTGGAATCTCATCTTCTTTGTCTTGTTCTCCACCATAGTTGCCGAAGCTAGCTAGCCGTCTCCCCTTTGTCACTTGTACACGGTGATGATTTTTCTCTGTATTTACTCGCATTAGCTAGTTGGAGGTATAATGATTTTATTCAAAGTGTAATATAATTGGTTGAAGTTATTTTTTTAGTTAATTAAAATTTAAAATATATAGTCTATTTTTAGTTATCAAGAAAATTTTATCCCAGTAAATAGGTATTAAATATAAGATTAAATTTAGTTTAGTAGGTATTAGATATGATACTAAGTAAAGAGATCTCACAATCTACCCATATTAATAAATTTTGTCTCTTATATTCTTATATTTATCCCATTACTAATCTTAGATCTTTATTGACCTATCACCTACTACTTAGTCAACATCCTTAGTCCCAGCCCATTATTTTTTACACTTAACCCGTTATTAGCCTTAGCCCACGATCTTTTTTGACCCATAACATACAACTTAACTAACGTCTTTATTCTAACTTATTATCTAATACGAAGTAAGATTATTCTGATATTATTTATTACAACCTAACTTAAAGTACAATATAATAGCCAAAATTATTTATTTAAATAATTAATTAAAATAAAAAAATATATAATTAATTTTTATTTATAAATATAATCTTAGAGATGGTAACTCGAACTCCCCTACCAAAAATGGGCCAGTCAGCTAGATTCTTTGATCGGATGATATTAAGTCACTCTTGCTTGGGTATGATGTGAGCGTCTCTTCTTGGAGTCTTTTGCTGTGCTTTCATACTTCACATCCTGGCCGTCAAAAAGTACCACTTTATACAAATTTTATGACTACGAGAGAAGGATGGGCCCACAACTATACTTCCATTTTCCCAGTGGGGTCCTCTGCTTTTGATCGGGATGTTGGGATTTGATGGGCAACAGAGTTTGGTCTGGACCGGACTGCATGTACTCCCAATGCTTTGATCAGTGGATGCGATGGACAACTTGCAACTCCAGTTTGGGCAAGTCACAAGCTAGTCCGTGTCCGCCTAATTAGAATGCCCGTGTTCGATCTATTTTCGTACAAAACATTTTTTCATTATAGCACACGCTTAATTGTGAGCAGGGTTCGATTTTCATAATTGACCATCAAAATTTTTTATAATAACGGGTTTGTTTGTGTGAGATGATCCACCCGGTCAAAAAAAACTAAAACTAACATTCCTTGCTTTTAATCAATCTTAATATAAAGATTAAGATTTAAAGTTAAGACAGCATCGACAAAATTTTAATCTCCGCGGTTGTGGGTGGTTCAAAAAATGCGATCAAAACCCAACTGGCTCGTGCTCGGTTCGATAACACCTTAACCTATTACAGCGTACTCGGACTTGACCCGGAATTTTTATTTTTAACCCGAACTTTCGCTGGGTCGCTCGAATAATTAGACCAATGTATGAATAAAATCACCCTGGGACACAATGCCGAGTCGCCCAGTGACTATTTCTCAACTCAGTGGAGCCCACATTTAGAAAAGTTGTCAGTCTGGCCAGTAAGGATGCAAAAAGTGGGGAGGACCCCACAGTGGCCCACAAATGTTCTAAGTGTCGGCCGACCAGCGGAACAAACCCGGTCTAGTGGATGGGTCACAAATACATGTGACGGTTTGGGTCCCACATTTTTGCACGAAAAAGCGTTCCTCTCCCCGTGTGAGAAGGTTCTGCTCTTTTCCCACTTTTTATTCCTCTAGCCCTTGTTGTTTTTTTTTTTTTTACTGTGGGAATTTGTTATTTTAATCCAAGTGGATTAATTCATAATTAATTGAATTTCAATGGGGGAGTTGAGAGAGGAGATTTTCATTTACAAAGTCATCAAAATGTTGGCATTCTCGCATGTCAAATTAGGTCCAAATTTGTAAGCGATTTGTCTTTTATATTACAGAAAATAATTAAAAGAAAGTATTTTATTTCATTAGTCACATACCCACATAGATCAAAATGCTAAGTCATACGTGACCTTAACAAAATTAGCACTTTCTCTTTTAACTTAAAATCGTGGATTTATTTACTTGGATCGTTTTAAAGAACAAGGGTGTGTTTAATGTCTTTTGACATTTTATGAACTATAATTTTATTGATATTCTACTAGCTCCTAATGCAAATAAGAAAGGTATTAACTTTCAATTTGCAATTCTGAATAAGCTTATTTTACGAGTAAAGTTATTTAAGTACAAAGAAGATATTTCTTATATGATATTTTATATATATTAATATACCATCTTTAAAAAGCACACACGTTTTGGATAATATTTTACTAAGTTATAGGATCAATTTTTATAAAAATTGAACATGATTTTCACAGCATGAGTTATTTTTCTTCCAAAATCACATAGCTAGAATATTTATTAATCTTATTTGACAATGTAAATAATTTTTAAACACTTGTAATTTGTTTATTACTTTAGTAAAACACATACAACACAGGCAATTTGATTACTATAGTATCCAAATAAGTAGAATATAATTAACTAGCACTTCAGCTATACCTTGGTCGTCCAATAAATTAATTAGGGTCAATGTTAATCGGATGCAATGTATCGAATTTTATTTATCAAATCCAAAACAAATACCAAATTTAATCGAGTTGGAATAAAAACTCGAATTTGAAATAATTTAATTTGTATTTATCTGTAGTATTTGGCCATCTTATATATTTTTTTAAAAAAAATGAACTTGCATATTATAATGTTACATCTAAAAACATGCAAGTCATATCACAAAATTTTATATTTTATCGCTAGAATCCTGTGGTTTAGCTTGTTTAAATAATAAATAAAATTTAATATTTTAAACTAAAATTTTATATGAAATAAGCTTAATCTATCAAACACAAACTATACTCAAATGGAGTTTTAGCCGATCATCGAGCTCCCAGTTAAATCGAGTATGATCTAATTATAAAATATTGTAATTTTTAATCAAACTAGCCAAAGACTCGCATATGCACAGGGTATCTTTAACACTAATTAATAATATATGTTAAGAATAAATAAATTAATTTAAAAGTTATTATTATGATATTATTTTTGAATAAAAATAATGAATATTTATTTGTGTTTCACAAAAAAATAGCTATACACTAATATAAAAAAATAATAAATAATTTTTTTAATAACTAAACATAATTTATTTTAAATTTTTTTAATTCAATTAGAATTGTATTATTTTAATATAATTCTTAATTTAAGTGGAATTATAATTCAATATGTTTTTAATAATAAATAATTATAATTATAATTTAAAGAGTCTATAAAATTAATATTGGGCTAGAATTAACAAAAATCCAGAAAAAGGTAATCCCGTGTTTAATTTAAGGGTAGATAATTAAACACCTAATCAACTTAATTTCCGATAAATACCACAAAACAAATGAAAATGAGGAAAACCGAGAGAGGAAGAAAAAAAAAGGCGACAACTTTTTCTTCGGCGAGTCTCCCAACTCTCCTCCCTCCCTCCGTCTCCCCCACGATCGGCGGCGGTGAGGGTTCCGGCGACCTCCGGCGGTGCGGCAGCGGCGGACTCCACCGGTGCGCGCTTCGATTCGCAGCGCGGTACCGCTAAGTAAGGATCTTTACTGCCGATTTTCGGCTTTTCGTGTTGGTTCCGGGCTTTCGAGCTCGGTTTGTGCGTGTCTGCAGATCGAATTTGTTGTAGTTTCTAGTATTTATCAGTTGGTCGTGGATGCTGGTTTTGTCGGTGATGTGCGGGGGAGGTTTGGTGGGGAGGGGGGGTGGGGGGTGGGGGG
>JAVDBV010006356.1:0-10030 GCA_032619315.1 Piper longum
ATGACTTCAGGCTACGATTGTGGGCAAAACACGATAGCAGTGGCCAAAGGTCCTAGTCCGGGTCAGAGTTGGTACGGAGATGAGTTGATTGACGGGGGTGGCTTGGCCGCTGTTGACTTACCATCGACGAACAGTTCGTCAAAAAACATCCCAATCACAGTCTTTTTTAGGAGGAGAGAGTTGGGGAAGAAGATGACAGTCTCATAAATACGGGTTGACTCGACACTGTACGAGCTAAAAAAATAATATCAACTCGTAATAAATCTTTAAAATTAATTAATTTAAGGGGACATGGGTTAAGTAACTAAAATAATAAATTAATAAATTATTACACGAAATTACCATAATTAATAAAATTACGATCACGATAGACGGCAAATAATTAATCGGCTTATTAGAAACGATTAAATTATATCGGACGATTATAAGGGATAGATAAAGTAAAGACTTCACCTTTACCATATTAAATTAATATTTGGTAAATAAAACGATTATTTTAATAACGAATTAGCAAGGTAGAAAATGGGGTAATAAAATATAATCGTGTAGAAAATTACGAAATAGCATAATTAAATAAGGAAGGGTGGAACCTTATTGAATTAAATAAATTACAGATAAATTACGATAATAGAAATTAGTTAAAGAATATACTAATAATAGTAACTAATTATTGGTTATAAATTAATAATTATTTTATTAATTATTATGTGAGGATTATAATTGGGATAATGAATTTAAAATGTGAAGAAGGACTTAAATGATTATATCACATGAATAATTAATTATATCACTGGAATTATTGAAAGTAAAATAATTAATCATGTTCAACATGACACATTTCATTTTGTCAAAAATTGATAGTTATACTAGTAATGTAGTTGCATGGATTTTGTACATTAATAAAATTATACTCATGTATAAATTTATGTCATCGTTCAGACTAGGATTGTTGATCGCGGTCACGGGATTTCGTACAAGCTACCAGGTCCGTATAATTACTAAAATGTTGTATATTCCCTTCTGGCAGCCCTGGTCAGCCTGAACCCAGATTTGACTACCATGCACCGGGTGCAACCGGGGTTAAGGAATTGACTCAGTCCAACACGGGGCTATACTTTTAAATTTACTTGTAAGACAAATATAGAGTCTCTGACATGAGGCAGCACCCGCGAAATAAGGAGTCTCTATCACCAGGCAGTACCCACGACACGAGGCAGAACCCACGAAATATGGAGTCTCTGTCGTGCGGCAGCAATCCAGAACTCAAAAACCTGCCCTCATGGCGAAAGGGTATGTCAGGCAGACAGCTCATTATGCACTTGTGTTACCGAGAGGGTGAGCCAATAGTAAATATCGGTAACTACACAGACCATAGGTCACGTAGTGTATGTGCGCATGCATGGCATTATAGCGAGATGGGCGGCCACCCTCCCCTCATTATAAGAGCTCGGCATAGGCTCACTTCACTAAAAGACTTTTTAAATAAGAATATAGAGTATATTTGACTTATTTGTTTAATTATACGGCTTAGTGGCTTTATCACTAACGCGAAATTGTCTCCGCAGGTGTGTAGGTTCAGCATAAATTGAGAGCGGGGTTGGTGGATCTTTTACCAACTATGGTTCGTAGAAAATGATAATACATTGGACTTTATTTTTATTTTATTTGAGTATAAATGTGGCTATGGGAAACGGTCTAAGACTGTGGGACGATTATTATTATGTCTTGTTTAAACATAGTTTACTTTGAATGAGTTATACTTATAATTAAATTTTTAACTAACACCTGGCCAGCTAAGCCACACACTATTATGAAAAATAGCATGTCGTTACAAGTTCGGTGGGATTCTAAAAACTCGACATACCGTGTGTGGGTAGTGGTATTTGTGGTGTTGGGTGTGCTGGAAATTGTCTTGGCGTAGCAGTACTCGTGTGAGTGGATTTGCGATATCATGAGTGCGTGTGCTGATTGAGTTGATTGATGTTAACTGGTAGCCGATAGCTTGTTAGACTCACTAGGCAGTTTGGGTGCGACCAGGCAATTTGGTAGTGATATATGTTGGTGTTACTATTTTCAAGATCATAGTAACTAGTTTTCGTTATGTACTTGAAGTTGGCTGGTATTTCAGGAAAGGAATACGCCGCACATGGTGTCTTTTAGGGCAAAAAAATCTACCCTAAGGGAAGCCTCAGTAATAAGGAGGCGATCAACTTCGAGGAGTATCTGAAAGTGTTCCCTCGAGGTATCAGTCCTAAACATGTTGGGTATATCACCGAGACGTCTAGGAAGACCTCCATGATCATCATCAATAGCCTCGTTTTGGTCAAAACTATTGTTGATGCTGTAAGCTAATCTCAAATTTTGGTTCCTTGATCAGTTCGGGAAGTTTGTGTTCGTTAATTTGTTATGGTCATTTGTAGAATCGGTGGGTGGAGATGTTCCCATGCATGATTGCCAGAGCTTCCACCACCGACGTGATCTCTGCCGGCATGGACGGCACCAGAAACGGAGCTCTGCAGCTTGTGAAATTTTTTGATCGATCCAACATTGTTTATGTGATGGTGGTGCTACGTTTTGTTTTTGTTATGGCTTGTTTGGTTGATAGTTTGGGTGGTGGTGTTCTTGGTACAGATGACTGCTGAGTTGCAAGTGTTGTCCCCATTAGTGCCGGTGAGGGACGTGAGCTTTCTCAGGTTCTTCAAGCAGCAAGCCGAGGGCATCTGGGCCGTCGACGACGTCTCCATTGACACCGTCCGCGATGACCCTTGCAGTCTACGCTGCCTCCCGCCGGCTGCCCTCCGGCTGTGTGGTGCTGGACATGCCCAATTGCTAGTCCAAGGTGACTATATATAACATGGGATGATGTCCAATATAGTAATATGGTATGCAATTTGTGATGTATACACCTGGTTTTTAACAATAAAGCCTCAAGCATAGCTATCTTTAATTGTGCTGCAGCACATATTACCCACAACCTTTTTCTTCTCTCCGCGAAGAGGAATAACCCAAGATGACACGAAGAAACTGGGATCAAACAATCAGCTTGTTCCATTTTCCAGGGATGAAGAAGGACAAAGAACTGATCAAATGCTACAGTTCAGAAATTGTAGACGCAGCAAATCAGAATGGTGAGTCATGTGAACCATTTTCATTGTTCGAAGGCGGGGAGTCATTTTGCAGCAGGATCCTTCCAAGAGACGTCCCAGGGCATGCCCTCCAGAGTCTAGTCGAGAGGAAAGGCCAGAGTACCCTTCGAATGGGAGTTGCAGCCGGGCAAGCCCAAGGTGGCGGAACAAATATTACATGTGATCTACTCCTGCCATTAAGCCCTCCTCCTACTGCACTCTTCTCCTACCTTCCTCCGGGCCGCAGCCGCTGGGAGAATGCGGCGGTGAAATACGCGGACACGGCCAGATCCAATAAGCTTCAATGGCTTTGGAAAAGGACAGGAAGGAGAAGGCAGAGGATGAGTGCACTTAGAACCGACACAGATGGTGAAACTGGATCTGAGAACTATAGTTTTGATCGCAAGGCATTCGTCTCATCGCCCACTTCATATTCGTCTTCCACTTCTTCCACCAGTGGCTCTTCGTTAGTCTACTCTAGGATTAAGAATACTCAGGTTCATGGAATTTATTTGAGCTGGGTACGTAGGCTTTGTACGGCTTGGCATAATGAAGCCTTCGTTTCACGTACGAATCGTCCCTGATCAAACGAAGAGCCGTCGTTTCACAATTGGAAGTACTTAACTTGCGGCATAAACCAACCAATATGTGAATATTTACATTGTTTATATATGTAGGTGTAACTTTTTTTTCCCACGCAAATTCCAAATGTGGACTTTTGAACATTTTGATGTTCACTCTTGCTCATTTCACCTGTCATGTAAGCTGAAATATTTACAGGTCCATTTCAATATACTAACATAATTGTTCACGATAGGATCGACATTGTTTCCAAGATGTATCAACCTAGTTATCTAAAGATTGTTTGGAAAGAAAAAGTTAACCAAGGAAGCGGGGCCGGGGGAGCGGGGTGGTGGGATTTGGTTATTGAACTTAAAAGAACTGGATTTCCGGGAGAATTAAAACCAGGAGAATGTAATTTTTGGGTTATTGAAACTTAAATGGGATGTGGAATCGTATTATTCACTTATAACACAAACGGCATACTCGTTTAAACACGAGGAATTATATTCTCATGCCCTGGGATTGAGAATCCAAATCTACAACGTCGGGCTTCGATCGATCAATTGACCTCCACTTCTTTTCCTCTCATTTGAACAGTCCACGGCTATCGCCGTTACCGGGGATCTAACCACGGTCCGTCATCATCGCTTCCCCGGGCTTTCCCGCCACTGGCCTGTGCCATGGATCGCCTTATAGCTGCTGCGCGGGGGTTGGGCTTGATTACTTGGCTTCCCACGGCAAGGAGGAGGGATAGGGCAAGGGTAGCCCCAAGCAGCGAGCGGGGAGACAACAAGATGGATTATTGGCATGGGATGGAGCTCACGGTTGTTGGGAGAAGGCTCCCAAGATCACATTGGAGAAAGTTTGTCCAATTCATCCCTGCATTTATCATGAGTTGACCAAGCAAATGTTGCACCAGTAGACCGGATCGGGATCAAAATCCATACCCGCTTCTTCCAAATTCAACAACAGCATCTAATGCAGCATGGGGAGCATCTTATATAGTTTATCCTGTTGTTGAACCAGTTGGTTATGGGACCTCAGACACATTGGCCAAAAAGTTTGTCCGATTCATGCCTATATTTCAGGGGATTAATGAGATTAAAAAATTAGTTTTTCTAGGAAATGTACATTCTTACAAGCTGAGAAATTACAAGGAAATTTAATTCACAATTATTACATACATCAAGGTGAGAAATTACAAGTAAATTTAATTCACAATTATTACATACGTGAAAAATTAGTGAATCACTAGTGAATTTTACTTATATGTTATTGAAAAGAAGCGATAATTAAATAGTGAATTAGTTTTAATAATTTACTTAATCATTGAAATTTGTAAAATAGAATGCGCTAAAAGAATGATCATAAAAATGCAAGATTTTCCTGTTACATTATACCTAACATTCATTTTATGACTTGTTAAGAAGATATGTGGACCAAAAATCAGAAACCCATGTTAATAAAAATTAACACTTACTTCATAAAGATGAAATAAAAATTATCTTGAAATAAAAAACTAATTTTAGAATTAGCAAAAATATCTCTTAAATTACAAAAGGCTCGTTCAAGCAAGGGAGAAATCCGCATACTCACAGCTTAAACTCAAAGGAGGTTGACATAAACAGCCCAACATATTTTCCTACTATGGAGAAGAATGGAAACTAAGAGCAAATTTAGGAGCCAAGTGGTACACATATCCAACTACTTTTCCATCTAATCTTTTCTTTTTATCGTTATATTTTCTTACCGGTAGTAGTTATCATGTCGAATTATGAAAAGAAAGACTTGCATGACAAATAAATTGTCAAATTGCAATTGACACTACTCAAGCCCATTGGCCTTGCCAACCCCAACTGCTTCTTGTGACGAACTGTAATCGTATCAACCTGCGAAAGAATCCGCACTTTTAAGAACCCATCATGCTCTCGAGATATCCAATTTGTTTCATTTCATCACCATATCCACCATGTAATGCTCTGATTACGTACACAACTATGACCAATGGCCCATAACACCTTGGTACCTATTTATCACGGACAAGTCGTGCTCCATATTCGTCAGACCCTGCAACATTATGGGTATTGTTTGGGCGTCGATGATTAAGGTCTTGGACATTTGTCGACCCTGCAACCCCTTCGATAGGCTGCACCGTGGACTAAAAATGATAGGGAAGCATACATTCATAAGTTCAACTTGGGAAACACCATGCAAAATAACAAGTTAGTGTTGTTTGATTGTATTGGCGTAGTTTTTGGTAGAGACGCCCACGTGGGGTAGACTTATCAAATTAATAAAGAGATTACCTTTAGCTTAGTCTCAGTTAATCAAATATTATCTCCTAATTTTTTTCTTATTAATTAATTTGAGATAATGATGGAAACATTTATAAATATTTCATCTTCTCCTCAACATCAATATGTAGAATAAGGAGTTACAATGTTTTTTAGGATAAAGATGATAAATTAGACTTTTTCTTAGTGATGAAGTCTTAACTTATAAACGTGATGCTTATCTATCGATCCACTGCAAAATAAATTTTATCTTATTTATATTTTATAATATATATTTAATTTCATCATTGCTATTAGAACCGCTAGAACAAGATCTTCCACATTATTTTTTGAAATCAAAACATGATTAAATTATTTGCTGATCATAAATCATGTTTATTAATTCTTTTATTATGATATATTTATTATTTTTGTCATTATTATAATAAAATAAATATTTCTTCATCAATTTTAATTTCCAATTTGATATATGAATTTCTTTTAAGAAAATTCGTAAAAGATTTATGCAAATAATTTTTTCTTACATCTATACATGCATGTCTGTATGATATGAATATACTAATTCAATATAAAATTGATCGAATTTTTTGTATTAGATCGATTTTAAACCAATTTTTATAAGGTCTTTGTGACAAATATTAAATCAATTTTAAATATTAGGTATGAGACATAGTTGAAAATTTTAAGTTAATTGATTATGTTGGCACGCCTGATCTCTTTGGCAGTAGAAGCTGGATTTATTATCCCACTAAATTTTTCATGTCCATTATTTTGCATTATATATCTCAATTTTCATTCTAATATTAGACTTTTTCGGTGACAATTACATGGAACTTATCCATTATTAAGACCGCTTTTGTAGATATCTATCCAATATCTAATTTTTATCTTTTTTACTTAAATTAAATGTTATGCTTTCAACCCTATATTAGTTACATTTTTTAATAAAATTTAAATTGAAAAAATTAGGAGACTAAATTATAGAATAAAAAAATGATGCAAATTTACAAGTATCATCAATTAAACTATCTAAATTTTATTTTTGGACAAGAATTGAAAGATAATGGACTTGAAAAATGAACGGATAACAAGTTTTAAATATCTTGTTACAAATGTCACTTAAAATTAGTGGAACTTGTGTTTCCAAATGTCAATAATTAATGACAAGCTTAAGTACACTGATAACACAAATTTTTTTATTAAAAAATTAGTTATTTCATAAACATTAAATAATATGCACATTTTTTATGTACTTTGTGTACAAATAAATGTCCAAATTTTACATTTTTTTAAAAAAAAATGCGAAATGTACTTTGTGTACATAATTTTATATACTATGTATATAAAATATTTTAATATGTACTTTTTGTGCATATTTTTGTATACTTTGTGTATAGTAATTAATAATGTACTTATATACATATATTTTTTGTACACTTTGTGTATACAAATAGTCAATGTATTTGGTCATATAATTTAGAAATGTATTTGTTGCACATTAATTGATGTATATGAATAATGTTGTTTGATGTTAGTAATAATAAATTACTAATAATTCTATTCCAATAGAGTGTTTGAAAAATATATATGATTTTCTACATATGTTGCACAAAATAACTCTTTAATTTAATCTAAAGTGAAGCATAAGAGTTGTTCATTGGAAAATTATTTTTAATCTCACCTACAACTTAGTAGTTCAAATTCAATTAAGATATAATCATTAAAACTGTGGGTAACTAGATGGTTATTGTGAGCATAACTCAATGTTTGATTGTATATCACATAATTTATTATTAATATCTTAATGGTTATTTGTTACAAATTTGTGTTTTAGAAAATTCTTTTACCTGAGTAGGAGTTTTTTTAAAACATTTTTTGCTTGTCCTCAATTTTTTCTAGCATATTAATGATTATTTTTTAATCAGATTAATTCTGATGTAATTATTATTGTGGATACTTGCATAGATAATTTTTTATAATGATCATAAAGTTTGAATATTTGATATTTTATAAAATTTTTTTTTTGAATATTTCAATTATACTATATAGTCATGATCATCGTATATAATTAGCTAACAAAGGTATAGCAAAACCTTTAATAAGCATGCATTTTGTTGTAGGTCAAATTACTCGAATTATTCCTTTGAGTTTAAAATTTTTTTTATGAGTTTAAAACTACAATCAAACTTCCATTAGATTAAATAATATAACATCTATACCCTATTTTTTAAAGATAAGGCATTAAAATGACCCTATTGTCATGATGATTCTGGTTATGGTTTTACCTAATTATAGTTTTGTCCAGTTCAGGTTGGGCTTGAGTCGGTTCAAGTGAACTCAAGCAAGATAAATTTTCAAACCATGAATATGGGCCCAGATGGCTATATGAGTATGTTATAGTCGCTGAGTATACCCAACAAGCAAATGATCATAGCATGAGTTATCAATGTATACGTGAGGTATACAGATGATTTGTATAAGTTAGCTAGAGTTTTATGCCTAGATTTAGACCTTTGCAGCATTTAGTATCCATTTAGGATTTTCAGGGTATCTCATTGCATTCATCATAGGGATTTTGATCACTAGATTGTGCCAATGTGGGCCTAGGTTGATTAAGTCGTATGTTTTCACCCGATTGAGTTCAAGGTTCGAGGCCAATTTAGCTTTCTTACCTCAATCCCCGTATATAGAGTCACTTTTACGACTCGAGTCAGTTTTGACTTTGGACGGTCTTGATCTTAGATTTCTGTCAAAATGCATAATGTATATTGTAACACCCTGATTTTGGTTCACTTAAGAACTGAATCAAAATTGTTGCCATTGAATCGAGTCAAGTTTGAAGTTGGCAGTCGGTACAACTAGATCGATAAAATAGATCGAAAAAACTTTCTTGGTGTCATATGAATAGAAGAGACTATTAAATACATGTCAAAACACATCAAACACATATAAAAGTAATAGAGAAATAAATGCGTTGTGTGCGTAGCGTTTATCGGTCCTCCTACCAAAGTCGACTCTAGATTGCCAGAACTATATTTATTATATGAAAAATGTCCATAACAAATATTACTAGTCCAAAAAATAACTAATACAAACTAACAAATGGGTATTCTATTACCCACGAAAACTTATCAAACTTCAAGATTGCCTCACACTGGGCGGTAAGCAAACATACTTAAGTAAATGTCGGCTTGTATGCGGGGCTCATAACTATTTTTATACAAATAACGTTTCTGCCCTCACATCTTCCATATAACTTGCCACGGTCATGGGCAAACGGGGCGGGCGGAGGGTGGCGGTATCCATCCCTGGAGATCGCCAGCGGTGGCATAGTTGGGGTTGCCGCCGGTCAAGATAGATGAAGGGGAAGATGGGGAAAGTGGTGACGGCGGTGGTTGGTAGAGTCCGGCCGCTAGCCGATTGGAAAACGTCTAGAAATGGGAGGTAACGCTGCCGGGTGCAACGTTGTTGCTGGTGGCGATCCGGGCCACGTGGTCATGTGTGGTCTCAAAATGGAGATCTCGTCAAGCTGAAGATGTGTGGGTGGTTGGATTGGCCAAAGGTGATTTGCAGGCACCAAAAAATAGCCCAAACGGTGGTGGCGTTGATGAAGACCGGCTTGAAAAACTCCCTCGCCGAAGGTGACTGTGTCAGCTCTGGTGGTGGTCGTGGGTATGGACTGATAGCCAGCCGCGAGGTAGTCACGGTCGTACCGACCCGGTGGCTGGGTACGAGGTAGAAATTCACTGGCGGCGAGCCTAAGTGTAAAACCCCATTTTTGGGTTAGGGTTTTACCCGATTTAAGTTTTCCCTATTTGGGTCAGTATCGAGTTGGTTTGACCGAGATCGAGCCAAACTAGTTTCAGATTATGAGTATGGGCCTAAATGGCCGTATGAACATGTTATGGAGGCTGAGTATGCCCGACATGCAAATTATAAGATCACGAGTTATCAATGTATGCTCAGGTATACGGATTTGTTTGTATGTGTTAGACAGGATTTTAGGCCTAGATTTAGGCCGTTACGGCGTTTAGTATCCGTTTGGGA
>JAVDBV010006359.1:0-10536 GCA_032619315.1 Piper longum
ATATTGATGTGCGGTACTCAACCTAGATACTCTTCTGATCTCTTGCCAATTTGTTATACATTCATTTAACTGTATAGTTATTTGCCATAGAGGTCTATGATTCTAATTCTCTGGTGAATTGCATTTCCTCTTTATCACTGCTACAATTAACTATTTTCAGCCATTTCTTGAATAACCAGTTTTGTTTGATCCATTTTGGCTTGTTTTGTTTAGTTGTTATCAGGGGTTTGCCATCTTCTGCTTCATGGCAAGATCTTAAGGTACAAAATTATTGCAAGTAAAATACGTAAAATAAAGTTGTGCTTTTCGTAGCTCAAAATTATTGTTATGCTTTAGGATCACATGAGGAAAGCTGGAGATGTTTGTTTTGCTCAAGTATTCCGTGATGGTGAGGGTATGTTTCTGTTACCTTTTATAACAAAAATTAAGTAGAGAGCCATTTTATGTCTTATTTGTAGAAGCAAACTAGTTCCGATTTTGCAATGGAGAATGATTTCTGCTTCTCCTGAAGCCCATCCTATAAATTTGATTATGGTGATATTATCTTATATTATTTTCAATTATTTTGGTCAAGGAGTTCATCCATCAATTCAGATGTGGAAGTGATCACGTGATGATTGCTATAACCATCTGATGATAGATATGACCATTCCGAGTTTTATCTTAGTGAAATCTAATATTCTATGACCATCTGATGTCATGTCAACTGGTGTTTTTGTCACTGATGGAAAATTGTCTTATGTGGACGAATATTATGGGATTGATTTTTCTTTTTTCCCCACTTGTAAATTTCTCATTTTTAACGATGTGGTTCCTATTCTCTGTTGTGTACATGCTTTCGTGATTGAATAGTATAAAACTGGAGCAAAAGGTAGAGATATATATTCATTCTCATGGATTATACCTCTTGGATGTAATGGCTGTTGAATGATGGTTATAGAAGTCGATACTTTTTCCATCATTACATTTGTTGGATGAATACAATCTTTTTGAGCTTGAAAGAGTTTCGTTTAGTTTGGAAATTTTTTCAAATTTAGGCCGCATAATGTTGTTATTGTAATTTCATACTGTCTTTGAAGTACCCTTCTTGTACATGAAATGTTTTATGTGGTTTCAGGGACAATGGGTATTGTGGACTATACCAATCATGAAGACATGAAATATGCAGTATGTAGCTTTTCCTCTGCTGCTAGTTGGCATATTTAATTTGGTTTTTATAATCCTTATGTCTACTTCTTATCCAGATCCGGAAGCTTGATGATACTGAGTTTAAAAATCCATTTGCAAGATCTTATATTAGGGTGAGTGAATTTTTTTAAATATTCGTACTTGTCACTGGTATCTCCTTTATAACCCATTGTTTCATTTGAATTCTAGGATTAGCAAAAATAATTTGTTTTAGTAAGAGATGGAACGTTTACAGCTGACATGTTCACATCTTTATCATGAAATTAGTTATTTTTGTTGAACTAGTCTTATAAGTATGCACGGATGATTCTTAGATCAACTATTTTTTTTTTGCTTGTATTCACTGTTGGAAAAGGCTAAATGTGCCTCTCATTTGTGACCTGTCTCACTCTTTTAACTAATTGGTTTTGCAACAGCACTAGGAACTAAGACCCTGAAATGATTTCATACGTGTGCTTATGGAAAACTAGTCTAGCATGTCAATCGCCATTGGGTGAATTTGAATTAAGCATATTTAAGTGTACATGTAACCTTTTTTTTGTTTGCTGCAAGGGTTATTAGAAACTTTTTCTAGATATTTTTCTTCTATATTATAGGTTTCTTGTAGAATACTTAGTTTCACGTGTTGTGCACTATTTGTTTTTTTTTCGTTGGTTTTTAGTTTGGTATAATTTCTTTAGGTTTTCTATTATTGTCCTCTCTAGTATTGTAATATTGATTTTTGAGATAATCAAGTTGATTAATGAAGTTTCTGTACTTTCTTCTCATTATTCTGTCTTTGCTTTCGTTTAATCTGTGGATCATCTCTGTACTATTGTATGTGAAGTTCAATTCTCCTACTTGTAACCTTATCTCATCCCCTCTTTCTTTTTGCCAATTCCTTATAGCATAAAAAGATAAATTGTCGGGGTTTGCAAAGAACTACATTGTGGGTCTCTTCTTCTGGATATCTGTTCCTGCATTTAAGTAAAGTTTAAGCAGCTCTGGGATTTAGAATCTTTTCCTGTTTTCATGCAAAATGAAAAATATTGATGTAATATAATTTTAAAATAGATTATTCTCAACAAACTCTGTTGAGGCAGTAGAGAAGCCTTTGTGCAACTGGTACGAGTTGCTACCACGTGTCTTATTGATTGTCCTTACTTTGGAATCAAATTATTTCGAGATTATTGAAGTTTAGCAAACGTTGTGCTTTGTCGTTCCTATTATCTCTTTACTCGTTTCTCTTAGTTTCTCCTCACTTGTTGACTTCTTTTTACATTTTTCTCAGTCTTTAGTTACCCTCTCTTCTCCCCTTAGCCTCTTAGTTTCTCCTTTTTCATTTTTCTTCTCTTCTTTAATCTGTTCATGATGGGGACAATATTTGGAGTCTTCCACATTTTGCACAAGCTTATTCATGGAAGCATAGGACATCAAGCCTTTGGGTTGATTATGAGTTTTCTTATTAAGCTTCAAAGTTGGACTTCAAGCCATCAATATTTGTCCTCCCTTGCTTGATGTGCTGGTGAGGAGTCAGCTGCAACGTACAGTTCCAAAGCTCTCACTTTTATGGTCCTTTGGTTGCTGCTGCCTGCCAAGAATGGACAGCTGCCAACAGTCAACATGAATTTGCTTCACCGGAGTTGCACATACAATCTCAAAGGCGTTGCCTTTGACGCCTCGCCATTGCCGGTCACCAACACCGCACAAAACCGACCTCTTGACAGCCCCATGCTTGCTGCCAACCACCAAGAGGCTGCGGACTTTTGCTGATCCGGCAATATCCTCTTACCAAATCATTGCTGTTGGTGCTTATTGCACTAGACCTCTGCCACTGGATTGGAGATAGGTGGAGACTTGGAGTCTTCTTCCTCACCTCCACTGCTGCTATCTGCCATTATGGCCGTCTACTAGGTTGACCTTGGAAGACCTTTCATTGCTGTTCCAGACTTTGACCAAGACATGCTACCTACATCAAGGTGCTGCTCAGTCTTGGCAGTGTCATCGTCGTCATTCTGGATAACACAATCTTTTCTTTCTCTGTTTTAAGACCTGATCGCTTAAATGGTTTCTCAAGTTCTTAAGTGTGGTCCACGTTTTCCTGCTTTGCCTGATTTCCCACTTGTTAACTTTCTGCATGTTTACTTAAACGCTGCTAGCTTTTCTTCACCTGATTGCTTTCAGATCAATTTTATTTATGTGAACGGCTAGATTTGTGTTATTGTCCCTTTTAACTGATTTAAATACCTTGGCAAATTATCATCCTATAAGTAGAGAACTTTTGTGTTTTTCCTGATTAATTTATTTGCTGTAAACCATGGTTTACATCATTTAAAACATTTAAAAAAGAGATATCTTAGTTTGTTCTTTATTTGGTCCACTGAATTGAGTTGCAAGTTGAAATATTATTTAATTATTATCTGGACCTTTTACTTGAACATTCTTTGTCCAATGAAACAAAAGTATCAATTAGTCAAAGACTAATTCTCCAATTCTTTTTTTTTCTGCATTTCTTGGAATTTGAAGAATAGAGAATATTATCATTGGTTTCACTCAACTGAAGGGCTGATTCCCCTCATCTTCTTTTTTGTTTTTCCTATTATTTTTTATAGAAAATCTGTACATTTTCCTTGTTAAATAGGTGAAAGCTTATGAGGGCAGTCCATCAAAGAGCAGGAGCAGGAGTCGAAGTAGATCTCCCAGGCGGAACCGAAGGTTCTCATGCTTGATTCTTTTTTATTTATTTCAATTATAGTTCTGTATCTTTTTGTAATACAATTTCCTTGGCAGCAAGTCACGGTCCATATCAAGATCCCTGTCTAAATCTCGCTCCCCAAGGTCTGCATCTCCTGAAAAAATATCTAGGTAGTAGACCACACTCTAATGTAACTGGCTTGCTGTAAGTGTTGGTTGCATATTTTTAAATTTGTCCTCACTTTTGAACATGCAGGTCAAGGTCCCGGTCAGAGTCGCCTCGTGAGGTAATATTTTTATTTTTAGAAGCAGTAAATGCTAATAGGAATTTTTGTCTGATTGGTTTTCTGAAATTAAGGGCAGATTTTAATACCCATGGGATCTAAAATTATATGTTGACTGACAATATCTAATGCTTTTTATGTGACTTCTGTATGTCACTTATCCCGAGGTTTACCCTTCGGTAGGCTTTTATACATGAGAATCACCTATTTAGATATGTGAGACACTAGTTAGGATAATTTGTTGATCATAATGTAGCTGTGATTTGCCCAGAATACAGTGCAAAAGAGCTAGATTTACTATATCCATGTAAAGATTTGCTCTCATCGGTGGGAATGATAAGTAATACACGAGAATAAGATCTTTGTTTGAACACCACGTTCAAAACTTTAATGAGCCAGCTGTCACCTTTTTTTACTTTTTTTGCACTTGAAATATACCTCATTGTAGTTACTTTTGATTACAAAAACTCAGCCATATTTTATCAGATGGCTCAATGTTATCTTTGAGAGTGGTGGATTTTAATTCATATTTTTGCCATCTGCTCTGTTGAAACATTAAAATTTTTTGACACAATTTTATTGATATTTTTATTTTGCTTGTTTTAATCCTACAGAATGGATCTCCATCAGGAGGACGCGGGTCTGGTTGACCATGAATGTTTAGGATGTGAGAGTGTTATGTGGAGTTCTTTTCTCCCGCATATTGTAATATCCTTTTACACTGTCGTAAATACAAGTATTAACTTGTATGTCCGATGATTTGAGTTTGAGACGTTGATTTTGCGTACATGAGATTAGTATAAGTTTGTGAGGATTTTCAACACGAAAAAGTATCTGTGATGCGCATGCTATTTCTATATCAATTAGTTGATACAACCACAATCTACTTCTCTTGCCTTATTTTAGAACTGTTAACTTAATATTCTCGTTGTTGCAAGCATAGGTGGAAGCATTAAAGTTGGCTTGAGCTTAGGTAACTTTATTTGATTCCGGGTGCAAGTTCTAATCGAGAAGATTTATATCCAATGTCACCTAGCTCATATCGAGCATGTAGCGAGTTAACTATCCTACCCAAAGCGCGTCTAACTTCAAGCCTGACCGAGTTAACAGCGATGCTTTCCTTTAGTAGATTAAGTAAATCTGTGGGTAAATTTGTGACTAATAAATGGCAACTGGGTCGTGTACTTTTTCCATATTTAGGTTGGTAAAGGATCATCCGATTTACTGATTGATCCAAATTAAACAGAAGGTAAAGACCATATTTAACAAAGTCAGAGAAAAGTTTTATTAATTTAATCGAGATGCCTTCAAATGTACATGTTAATAACAGTCTTTTTCCTAAATTTTTTATCAGTTTAATTATTTTTTATTTAGTTATTTTATATTCAATTATAAAATTTATTTATATCTTGACCTTAATTTGTAAGTATTTAATTATTAAAGTACTTTGGTGAAATTGGCAATTTAATTTTTTTTACGTATTTTCTAGTTTGTCACGTTAGTTTACTTTAATTATTTGGTAGTTAGAATATTTTATATTTTATAAGTGAAAAGTTAGTTTAGATAAGTATAATTTATAACCTACTTCGTATTGTTAGTTTATGGTATATAAAATGGTAAAAATTTAACTGTTGATTAACCCTTTAATCGATGACAAAATGATAAAAACTTATTTAAAACATAACTTTTAAAAAATGACTTGATTATGGTAAATTTTTTTACAGCGGTAAACAGTTATAGTAAATGCTATTGTTAAGTCGCTTATAGCTCAATCCACATTTAGCATATGCCATTGCTTTCCATTAGACACTTGCCAATATTTATTATATTGATAAGCATTGTCGTTTTTTTCTTCAGGGATTAATGTAGAGTATTGGTCATTCGTTTTCTGGGTACGAGGAGCTCACTTCTCTGCTTGTGTTCCCGCTTCCCACCTCCTCTTTTGAGCTTCTGTATTCTTAGTCTTCACCTAATATTTAAAAGAAAAATATACAGACACACATACGCACGCACAAGCACCGCCGGTGCTGTCTATATGGAATTCACAAGTATCGAGTGACATTGTCGGTGCCTTTTCTGAATAAGTTTGTGTAGGCGGTGTAGATCTAGTGCGCATGAATACTAGAAGTTAACTTAAACCTGCTCTGCTCGTAATAGCATGATATTTTCTAAAACTACGTCTATAGATTTTCGAAATGAGAAACATTAGGTAAAATAAAAAAATATATGAGAAAATAAAAATTTCTTAGGACGTCAAGTGGACGCTCGATAGTTGGCATTTTCCCCAAGAGCCCTCCCTCCCCTTGATAATCAGAAACTAGTAGTTTAAGAGGTCTTGTTTTCCCTCACTTTCTTGAGCCATCTTTTGTTTGGTACGCTGGTAATGCCTTCCATGCACCACGCTTCTATCGCACCACAATTTGCCTCTTCCGGCAAGGCAGCACAGAGTCGGCCCCCCCGTCTTACAAAGTGTCCCCTTTATGTGTTATCCTAGAGGTTTCGCTCTTCAATGCCCCTTTAATTTTGTTCTGAAGATCATTTTTTTCGTCGCGCACACCCACCTGATTATTAAAATTTTTTAACACCCACACAATGTTGTAACCGGATTAAAGCCAAGGAGTTGAATTTAATTATTTTAAAATTTAAATTCATTTATTTCGAGTTCGAATTGAGTTCAAAAGGTTGGAGCCGAGTTCAAAATTTAATATTTTTTGTATAATTTAAGATAAAATTAAATATAAAAATTTATATAATTTAATTTTGATTCAGTGCCAAATAGTTTGTTTGTAAATAAAATTATTATATTGACATATAAAATCATCATTATAATACAATTATATTTATTACTTTTTTATATTTTATGTAAATGCCTCCATAGAAAATACTTAGACTATTATATCAAATATAAATTGTTCATCTTCGAGCTTGAGTTGATGCCAATAGAGTGTGTTTGGGCTCATGCTTAATTGATTTGAGTCGAACTTTGATTCGAACAAAGACCTAAACACAAGTTCTATCTGAGTTTTTTAGGGCAGAATAATGTCTATTTTTAGAAGAAAAAATTGGGTAAATATTAATTTTATATTTGCCCTGATGAGGGTTGTTGCAATTCGAGTGTAAATGTATGTTTCAAGTGGCAATTAGAGTGTTAATGCATGTCTCAAGTGATTCTCTTCATTGTATCCATTGTTTTTTTTCTTGGAGCTTTGATTAACTTAGTGCAACCATTATGTATGCAGGATCAAATTATGTCCTTTGTTTTATGTGTTCTGGGTTTTCTTGTAGTCAGATCCGCTTGCTCGATATGGAGGTGTAGCTCCAAAAATGGATGAGGAGGCAGACGCTCAAGCAATTGATGGGGTAATTTACTTCTTTAGCAAACCAATTTGTGAATTAGCGCTTATATCTTCTTTCTTCTTCAGGTGGTTCAACGTGCACTTGATGATGCTAAGATTGAAGAGGGCGATCTTTCTGCAGTTGCTGTTACTATTGGTCCTGGTCTAAGCTTTTGTCTACGGGGTAACTTTTTATTTGCCTTGATGTAAATTTTTTCTTCAGAGGCCTAGTCATTCTGGTACTTTTTAGTGGGAGAAAAGCCTCAGACAAAATAAAAGCTAAACATCTTTCTAATTTAGTGTGTTAATAGCCTCTAGCGTGATTGTTATAATCAGCCGTGTAGGTGAGGTTGGGATTAACCCTTCAGTTTAGGACTTATGTTTCCATTGTTGCGAGTATGCTGAGAAAGGTATAAAAAGGAGATGGTAGTGACATCTGTTCCGGCATCTCTTTTCATAAATTGTTATATTGGTGTGTTGTCATGTTCTAAATGATGTGAACAAATCTTTCTACTTTTTCTTCTTTTTTTGTAATTTTGTAATTTTTATTTTTTAAGTTGGTGTGAGGAAAGCACGAAAAATAGCTGGTGAATTCAGATTGCCAATTGTTGGAGTTCATCATATGGAGGCTCATGCTTTGGTTGCTAGGTACTGAGCTTGATATTAACTTGGATGAAGAATGTAAAAGCAATGTATTTGTATGTGGAGCAAAGTTTTCTGGAACCTGGGGCCATTTGTGACATCGGGTTGGAAACAAGATCATCCCAAGAATTTCACGGGATTAAAAAAAAAATATCTTGATATCTGCATGGCTGTTGGAAACCTTGATATAGATCAATTCACATTTAATTTTCGAATTCACCTTTTCTGCATTATTAAATTGTCTGATATTGGTAGCCGGTGCCTGCAGGTCGTTAGAAAAAGATCTGCCACTCCCATTTTTGGCCCTTCTAATTTCAGGTAAGTTTACACAGACCATTTTGATTTCCTAAGTGTATGGTGCTTCTTTATATTTGCATATGCTGTTTCTTTGAAGTTATATTGAATGGGTATGTGGCAGAAACTTCAGAGAATTTCGTTTATATTTATTAGAAAGGAATGTCACAGTGAAAGATACAACGCAAGTACCATTTTCATTTTATATTTTCTTCTATGCAGCACAATTGATTATAAGATTCGTGAAGATTGTTTATAATGGTTTGTGCACGTGCAACAATGGCCCCCTAATGAGGTTTGATTTGGAATTCTGTAATGTGCAAAATGGCGCAGAAGACAACCTAAAAGAGTGCGAATGGAGGTTGTGGGAGGAACATGATATGATTCATGCCTCAATCACAATTATTTAGGATTGAGAGGAAGAAGAGGCATTTTTGTGGATAATTTTTAATTTTAGATTTCTATATTTTGATTACATTTATAATGGATATATTCTTTCTCTTTCATTTTATATTTTCTTCTATGTATCACAATTGATTATGAGATTCGTTAAAATTGTTTATAATGGTTTGTGCACGTTCAACAATAATGAGGTTTGATTTGGAATTCTGTAATAAGCAAAAGGGGGCAGAAGATACATATTTTTTCTAGTTATTCAGTTTTTAAGCAGATATGGGAAAATAGGAGCTTAAGCGTTGATATGATCTACGACAAGACGAAGTGGAAGGAAAGAATCTGTCATCCCGACGTCAATTCTTTTGGATCAGGCGGATGATGATGATGATGATTAAGTTTTTGAGCCTTACATTTATTTTTTTGGGTCCCTGTTACCGGCTTTGTTTGACTGATTTTAGTAATCTTGATTACTGCTATGCTTGTTACTTTGGAGTGGTTGTGTGTTTATGTCCCGCTTTCGATGTATGAATATGCAACTTTTCTTTCAGACACCAATGAAACAGCACAACGGTTGCAACTTCTCATATGCTGGCCTGAAGACACAGGTTAAGTTGGCTATTGTATCTGTAAAAATGTACGGCCCTTGTGTATTTCATGCTATGAAACTAATGACAAAAATTGACATCGTAACACTATGAGCCTTATTTGCAGAAAGACAGAATTTCCAATTTATCCTCGAGTGTTTTAGGATACTTTCTCCTTTCTCTAATTATAATTAGTCTTGATTTCTTTGAGAAGCAACTTAACTTAATGCTAACGTTCGTTTTCGGCCGAAGTAGGACTGCCAACATCTTATGCTCATCTGGCCTAACATGCGAACAAAACTGTAGATGTTTTCCAGGGCACGCTTGCTTCTGTCAGCGGCTTTGTGTATCTCTCAAGTGTAAACCCAAGACTATCTTCATTGATGCAAAGTTTCCTTTGACAATATCGGTCGGTGCCAACTTATTCACTCGCAAGTCTGTTGTTTTCACATCCCTCCCAGTGATCTTTTCTCTCTTTTTTGTTGATATTTGTTATTTTGTTCTAAATACTGGTTAGTTGGGCATCATGGCTATCATCTCTGCTAAGAAAAATGAATGTACAGTGTGGTTTAAGCATTTCAAAGTATTCGCAGCTGATATACCATCACTTTAAGTATAAAGAAATGTTGTCTTATTAATGATCCCTTCCTGCTACGTACTAGCCGAGTATTGTTGGTTAGCAAAGAGCCAAAGAGATCAACCACCATTTTCCACACATAAGGAATACTAAATTTTAAGATGCGGACTGCGGACCACCAAAGACCAATAGAGCAAAAGAGGTAGACCATGCACCCAAATACCAATACAAGCTGCTATGCCTATGTAGTAGTAAGCCTGCTAGAATTTGCTTGACCAAAAATGATAAAAAGGTAACGACAAAGTTGTCGGCCAAACGAATACAAACATGGTAGGTGGTCACATTTGAACTTGAATAGAACATAGCAATGACCGGCTCACTTTCTAAAAGAGAGCCTAAAGCAAAAAGAAGTAGACAAGGAAGAAGGAATTTCGGTGCTTATTTTAGTATTGTGTTTCCTTTATTCTCAACAACATAAGGACATCTTCTCAAGTAGGGTGTAAACGAGCCAAGCCTGCTCGCGAGCTTTTTGCGTTCGGCTCGGCTCGGCTCGGCTCGTGCTC
>JAVDBV010006369.1:0-11188 GCA_032619315.1 Piper longum
TGATGGAAAGCTCAGATCGAGACCGTCTAAAGTCAAAACTGACTCGAGTCAAGAAGGCTAAATGAGCCTTAAACTTTCAACTCAATCGGGTGAAAACTTACGACTCAATCAAGCAGGTCCATAGGGGCACAATCCAATGATCTGAAATCCCTATGATGCATGCAAATGAGATATCCTGAAAATCTCACACTGATACTAAACGCAGAAATGACTTAGATCTAGGCGCATAACTTTAGCTAACCCATAAAAATTATCCATATATCGTGTGTATATAATGATAACTCATGCTTTACAGTACATTATTTCGAGCTATCATTTATGTGTGAGGCATACTTAACCACTGTAACATGTTTATACGGCCATTTGAGCCTCATACTTGTGGTCTGGAAACTATTCTGGCTCAAACTTGGTCAAACTGACTCAAGAGTCGCCTGAACTAGGCAAAATACAAGTGGGTAAAACCTTAACTAAGAGCTTTATATGGTCATTTAGCCTTTTAAATTTAACTTTATATGGTCATTTAAAATTTTAAATTTCAATAAAAAGTTATTTGAAAAACATGACAGTTTATTTAAACTTTGTCACAAGCTTTTATTATGGAAGGACCGTAACAAAGCTTTTGTCACAACTGTGCTGTGGCAAAGCTGTGTCAAAGCAATCTCACGGCCAGTTATGACAAATTTCATGACTAATTTGTTACTACGACAAATTTGTGGTGACAAATGGTCATTTTCTTGTGGGGGGTGTGGACAAGGACTAACCAAAATGTTTTGATTAGATTCACAAATATAAAGAAAAAGGAAGTTGAGCTGAGCTGTATGCCCTTGGCAACAATGTTTGGCAATGACAAATTTTGTAACTGGCTTGTTACGACTTTTTTTGTGTGACAAATTTGTAGTGATAAATACCCATTTTTCCTACTCAGATCATAAAAAGATTTATTTGAGAAGTTCTGGATCTCACATGTCATAGACAAATACCCAGGACGGTTCTTTAGCTCGAGCGTGGAAGCCTCCAAATAGATGCCCTTTCTAGAGTTTTCAAGGATTTATATAGTTGACTGAACATAAGATGTTATATTTCTTCTTGTGATGTAAAGAAGAATTCGGTCTTTTTCCTATTGGCTTGAGTCACCAGATTAATTAATTAAGCCTGACCAAACCAATTTTAGAATCAACTTCTTTTTTAATAGGAAATGATGCGAGTGTGAGTCCTGATAGTATTATGCTAAGTATGTAAAATCTATAAAATTCTCTTTTTTTATAACCACCTATCAACTATAAATTATGAAAATAAAAATATCTAGGAACAAAATTAATAGTGATGAAAAAAGGTACTTGGTAGTGCTATAACAAACTCATTGTAGTAATTGTATGATTAGTACAAATCTTCTTAATTAAAAGAGATTAACTTAATTATTACAGTTAAAATTTTAAACACTCCCAATTAAACAGATTTAACCAATCAAATAAATGTTACGAGTGTGCTATAACAAGTGCTACATCAAATCTCTGGCCGATTAATAGACTTTAAAATTTTTATCTATTAACAAACCATACCATGGATGAATTTTGCTAAACCTTTGACTATTGTCGGAAAATACCAACCTGAAAAAGCCAGCAAACTCTATTTTTTTTTCTCATTATAAAGCCAACCAATTTATTTATTCAATTAAACCACTCTAAACTAGACACTTTTAACTATTATTTTCATTTTCGAGCTGTTATGCTAAATTTTCACACGAGCACGTAATTTAGAAAAAGCCGATGATATTTTCAACAATAGACAGGCTTCTAAAAAATCTTACTTTTAATAAACTATTGAATCTCCGTAATTATTAATTTTATTATTATAAGAAATTTCATTAGCCTTCTAAAATATTTTTTTATAAAAAACTAGTTCTTTAAATTAGGTATCTCCATTTAAAAGTGAAATCAATAAAAATCAATAAGTTATTGTTTAGAAAAATATTTACATAGTTTTAATAAAGTTAACCAATTAAATCTACTCTTATTAATAAAAAAAAAACTGAGTATTGACCTTTGATTAAAGGTATCAGTGATGAACAATCAAAATACAAGAAAAAAATTAATTGTATACGTTTCTCTCACTATTGGAGAATAACTTTCCATGGTTACTATTTTGTAGGTTAAATTTGTCATAGTTTTGTCATGGTTATTCTCTATCAAATTAACTGTCACAATAAGCCACGACAAACGATTATTGAAATATTTGATCCAATAATTTGTCACACCAAGTTTGTGTCAAAAGTTTGACACAACTCCACGCGGTAAATATGACGTCAAACACTAATTTTTTATTCAAAACACATAGCGACTATGACAAATGTTGTGTAAAAAATTAACACAACTTTAACACAATTTATCAAGTCAAAATTTTTTGACAAGCCCAATTGTGTCAAAAATAAATAGGGGTAGATGTTTTTGAGCCAACTCTGTAACACCCTAATTCGGTTTACTCTCAACTCGGACCGGAACTGTTATAATGGGTCGAACTACTCGTAAACCGATTAATTTGACTGACCCAAAACCTAAACGGCTACGATATAACCCTTTTGGCATCTCAAGATGGAGTAAGCCGCTAATGTGCAAACAATGTATGAATGAGATGCAAGACCCTAGCAAGATGCTACATAAATATCATGATAATAACCACACCAAAATAATTAAAATAGCAACAAAATTTAGAAAACCTTCTAATAAAACAGATAGAATCTTTCCTAAAAGTGCAATAAAGGGACGACCTATTAAAAAAGGACACAATACAATACAATATATATATATATATATATATATATATATATATATTTATATATATAAAACAATAATTCACTTCACAATAGATTTAAAACATAAATACATGTTCCAATCAGGGCCTCGCCCACCTACAAACCATGTTCATCACATTGGTTCATTCTCATCTCAGCATAACAACCATTCCTGAACATTTAGGACCTTTACTAGAACATTTTTATAATGTTTCTAAAACAAGTTCAAACATTTTGCCAACAAGGCATACAAGCCTCACCAACACGTGCATATATATACACAAACACGTAAATCATATGCACCATTCAAACCACGTCACATCTTACGCAAAAGCTGATGTAGCGTCAGATATGTGTGTACAACGCAATCGCTAGTCCTTCGTCAAGGCCGGCATACTCCAGTCATCTTCCTCACGTACATATATATTAAGAAAAATGTCATCAACGATTGTCACTGGTCCAAAATAAACTAATATCAAACTGGAACATGAGAGCAAACTCTCATGGAAAGCAAACAATCATATATCTTCCTCAAGAACTCTCGTAAGGTCAACTACAGGGGAGCCGTTGAGCAGCTGACTCAACAACGTCCCGATCTAACTGGTACTGTGCCATTCTTGGCAATTCTTTTCTAATCTCATTCTCATGAAACCTTGTCCTAAGCCCTCTCCGAACCTCCATATCTATCTTGGCCTTGAGCACGTATGCTGAGTACTCTTAGGCATGCGCTTTCAGTACCCTTTGAACCATGAGTCCGGACACACGCTGTACATAATAGTACCCGTGAAACTCCACGTCCTCCGGGTGTGAGGCACTCAAACGCAGAGTTATTAGGATCCCTCAGGAATGCAATAGTCCACTCACTAATCCAGAGCCCGCTTTGACTGTCACGGCACCTGCTCGTGGAACGTGCGAGTCGATTCACTTTTTCTTGTCTCACATAAAACTCGATTAAACTATTTATAGGGATGGGACACGATTCACTATAATAAGCCCAAAGGTTATTTTCGAGAAAAAAGTTGAGGGATCTCATCCTCGAGGGTTATCAATTCTGAAAAGTAATCGACTAGATGACCCGTATTAAGTGGGGTCCGATAAATCATCCACTTGACACGCCCGTCGATCTAGATATCAAATTAGCGATAGAATGGAATGATAAAACCTAAGAAGCGTATCCTAACGGACCTCGTAGAAGCTTCGAACGTGTCCTCGCGCCTAGGCAGCAAGCTCTTACTCCGTTCCTAGACATCAAACTGAATACTAACGCACGTTCATGATGCATACACACATCCTATAACATACTCACATCAATAATCATCCATACAAATGGTCCTACTCTAGGTTACGTTAGATTACAGCAATTATTTAGTCCATCTAATTAATTCCTTGGCATTCGTTTTAATACCACACACCACACACATTCATATTTTTATTAACATGAGAATATCTAACACATCAATCATTAATCCTAACATCCTAGCATGCTGTTCACTCAATCAATATTTTTAATTAATTAAATCAAAATAAATTATACCTCACACAGTTCGTGGCTCAGATTCGACACCCTGTGACGTCCGAAGTCCGATAGGGTTTGACCGTAAGGATTCGGTGGAAGATGAGATGATTTCTAGCGAGTTTAGTTTTCTGGCAAGTTTCGGCGGTTTTTTGATAGTTTCGGGGGTTTTTCAATGACTGCTTCGGGGGTAAGGGTCAGCACTGTCTCGGTGAGCTCAACCTAATGGGGCTAACGACGAGGACGGCCACAACGGCATGACCACCGATGGCGGTCGAGTTCGGTTGGGGAGGTCAGTCGCTCCGATTGGACCCACTGCCGGCATCGACAACAGTACTAGGTAAGGGGGAAGTGTCTGGGAGGTCAAGGGGAAGGGCTTCGACATCATGGAGGCAGAATCTTGTCAGGACAGTGGTGAAATCATGGGCTACTTTCGGCGTCGAAACGGCTTGACAGTGGTTGGCGTGGTGAAGGCGACAAGGCGACGGCACGGAGGAGCTGGGTGGCTTCGATTGACGGTGGTCAGAGTGGCACTCGGTGGCAACGGCGACCATAAGGGCGGCGGCTAGGGTTTGGGAGTGGGTGGAGAGAAATGTCGTGATTTGGGGAAAAAGATTAGAAAGTGGTTGGTGGCAAATTTGTAAATAAAACTTGAATTGACACTGGCCCGAGTTAAGAATACTAACTAACTTATAATAAATCCTATATAATTTTAGAAAAATCGGGAACAATCCCATAAAATAACACAACCCCATAACATCTAAATGATATGCACTATAACTAATAACCCACCTGAATATGATATACACTTCCTAATGCATTATTCGGCCTAAACTAATTCTACGGTCACAAAATAAAAAAAATAAAACATCAACTTTATACTCTTATATCCACTGATAACTCACTATGCTGATGCATATCTGATGCTATCGTTGAATACTTGGGTATACATGAACCCTCATAACATGTGCACACGGTCAGCCTCGGCCCTGCGTACATGCTCTAAAAGCTAAATTGACTTGGACAATGGTCGAACCGACCGGCTAACGACTATAAAACCTTGACTTGAGTCGCGGGTTTTACAACCTTTCCTCCTTACAAAACTTTCGTCCTCAAAATTTTAAATTAAGGAGGCGTCAATATAACATTGCAACTGTAATCGAGGTTGGAAGCCAGAGTACCTGGTCCAAAAGCTGGTTGCTCGAACAACTCAGGATACCTCCTCTTGATCTTGTCCTCATGCTCCCATGTAGATTCTTCAACTCCTTGTTGATTCCACTATACTCGCACTAATGGAACCTGCTTATGCCTGAGGGTCTTCACTTGACGATTAACGATCCTCGTTGCATCTTTGGAATACGTCAAGTTAGGACGAAGCTCTATCTCTTAGAAGTTCATAATGTGGGAGTTATCTAGGTGGTCCTTCTTCAATAAGAACATGTGAAACACTGGATGTACAGCTGATAGGTGAGGTGGTAGTGCTAAGCGATAGGCCACCTAACCTACACGTTCTAGATGCCCCTATTCAGTTCCTTCTTCAAATGGCCCTATGTATCGCGGGCAAAGCTTCCCACGTATACCAAACCTCATGCTTCCTTTGGCTGGGGAAACCTTCAGAAAGACATGTTCTCCGACCATGAAGTGAAACTCACTTCGATGTTGACTAGCGTAACTTCTTTGTCGGTCCTGAGCTAACCTTATCCTCTCCTTGATCCACATAACTACATCCTGTGTCTACTGAATCATCTCTAGTCCAACTATCATTGGCTCACTGCCCTGTACCCAACACACTGGGGATCTGCACAACCTACCATATAGCACTTCAAATAGTGCCATCCCGATACTAGACTGGTAACTATTATTGTACACAAATTCCACCAAAGGGAAATATTCCAGCCAATTGCCTCTAAAATCTAGCATACATGCCCTAAGTAAATCCTCGAGAATCTGGATAGTTCTTTTAGACTGCCCTTCTGTCTGGGGGTGGAAGGCAGTGTTGAACTTCGGCTTTGTGCCCATGGATTCCTAAGAAGCTCTCCAAAAACGAGATGAAAAACGAGGGTCTCTGCCTGAGATGATCTCTAATGGAACTCCGTGTAGTCGTACTATCTCATCCCGGTACAAGGCTGCCAAAGTGGATAATGGGTGATCCATTCTAATAGGTATAAAATATGCAGACTTCGTTAGTCAATCCACTATTACCCATAGTGCGTCTCTCTGCTAGCAATTCTTAGGTAGACCGACTACAAAATCATAAGCTATACTCTCCCACTTCCACTCTGGGTCTCCAATGGCTATAAGGTTCCACTAGGGTGCATGTGTTCAGCCTTCACCTGTTGGCAGACTAAACACGTGGCTACGGTGTCAAAAACCTCTCTCTTCAGTCCTGGCCATGAATAGGATCACCGAACATCATGATACATCTTCACTCCACCTTGATGCATTGCACACCTCGAGGTGTGGGCGTCGTAAAGAATAGTCCTACGAAGTCTGGGTTACTCAATGATGTCTGAAACGAAAAGACGTCCTCTCAATCTGACCAGTCCATCTGCATCCCTCACCAAATCTCTGTGAATTCCATGTGCTAACCACTGAGCCAACTGTTTATCCTCATTTTGTGCATATACTCGGCTAAATTGAGAGTCTGGCAATCATTCCAACTAATTGCCTTGCGCGTGTATCAATCAGAGTCACTGAAACTACTACCATCCCCACTGAGTCTCGAACTGGCCTCCTACTCAAGGCATCTGCTACTACATTAGCCTTGCCCTCATGATATGAGTTATCAATCTCATAATCAGACAACAACTCCAACCATCTCCTCAATTGGTTGTTCAGATCCTTTTGTGTGAAGATATAGTTCAAACTTTTGTGA
Organism: Piper longum; assembly: GCA_032619315.1. Taxonomy (NCBI): domain Eukaryota; kingdom Viridiplantae; phylum Streptophyta; class Magnoliopsida; order Piperales; family Piperaceae; genus Piper; species Piper longum. The sequence goes on from JAVDBV010006369.1 coordinate 7,177, forward strand.
TCAGTCAAAAGTCAAAAGGAAGTCCCATAGAGGTAATGTCTCCATATTCTGAGGGCGAAAACTACTGTTGCAAGTTCCAGATCATGAGTAGGGTAGTTACGCTCATGTACCTTTAGTTGACGAGATGTATATGCGATAACCTTATTCCTCTGCATCAAAACACATCCAAGGCCAATTCCGGAGGCTTCTATGTAGACTACAAAGTCATCGTGTCCCTCTGGTAGTGTGAGAACTGGCTCCGAAGTCAATCTCTCCTTTAGTGTCCTGAAACTCTGCTCACACTCATCAGTCTATACAAAGCGTTTGTCCTTCCTAGTTAGTTGTGTGAGAGGAGCTGCTATAGGATATAAACCTTGTATGAAACGACGATAATAGCATGCTAAACCAAGGAAACTTCGTATTTCCGAAGGTGTTCTGAGTTGGCCCCATTGTACTACTGCCTCTATCTTCACTAGATCCACTAAAATCCCTGCTGCTGATATAATGTGCACTAAGAAACTGACACCTGAAAGCCAAAAGTCACACTTCACAAATTTTTTGTGCAGTCTGTGCTCCCTTAGGGTTTGTAACATAGTGTGGAGATGCTGCTCATGTTTTTCTCTCGATGAAAAATACACCAAGATGTCGTTTATGACACTATCACAAATTTATCCAAAAAGGGACTGAACACTCTGTTCATGAGGTCCATGAATGTTGTTGGGGCATTTGTCAATCCGAAGGGCATGACCAGAAATTCGTAATGTCTATACCTCATTCTAAATGTAGTCTTTGGAATGTCCTCTATTCTAATGCTCAATTGGTGATAGCCGGATCTCAAGTCAATCTCTGAAAAGATCGTTGCTGAGCTCAACTAATCAAATAGATCATCAATGCAGGGAAGAGGGTATCTATTTTTAATGGTTACATGCTTTAGCATCCTATAGTCGATGCACAAACGCATGCTTCCATCTTTCTTCTTCACAAACAACACCAGTGCTCCCCATAGTGATACACTCGGTCAGATGAAACCCTGATCCAACGACCTTTGTAATTGTTCCTTGAGCTCCCAGAGTTGTAGTGGTGACATCTAATATGGGGTTCTAGAGATGGATGTTGTCCCTCGCATCAAGTCTACAGCAAAATCAACCACCCTCTTTGGTGGCAATTTGGTGATCTCGTTTGAAAAGACATCTGTAAACTCCTTGAAAACCAGAATTTGCTCAATACTGGGTTTGTCTCTTGAACCATTCTGCTCAGTTAATACCAAAGCGGCCATCAATTACTCACAACCCCTATCCAACTGTCTCACTGCATTCTGATAAAAGATACAACCTTTCTCTCTGTTTCTGCCCTGACCCTGGAAATGGAAGAGATGCCTTCCGTGTCTAAAAGTCACCTTCTTCTTCTGGCAATTTATCAGGGCCCTCTCCTTGGACATCCAATCCATCCGGAAGATCACATCAAACTCTATCATCCTGAATAATATCAAGTCCGCAACTAATTGTTGCTGTTGAATCTCAACAAGAACACTGCGTACCCACTCACCGATAGTTACAACTCCACCAGCGGGAGTGGACACTAATAATGAATGTCCTAAGCTCTCTATATGATGTCCAATCCTATCTGTGTGTGTGTACGATATAAAAGAGTGTGTAGCCAGTATCAAATAAAACTCGTGCAGGTACTAAGCCAACAATAAGCGTACCTATCACGATAGTGGTGTCTACTAGTGCCTCCTCAACTGTGGCTGCATACATCCTCACTGGCTATTACTGCTGCGGCTGCTGCTGGTGTTGCTGCTATTGGTGCTGCTGCTATTGGGCTGGAGCAGCAGGCAATGCTGCTATTGGCCCCTCTGCTATTGTCTTGGTGGATTGTGACCTCTGCTTCTTTGTCCGTGACCTTGGCCCTGGTGGCCTCTTTGTTGCTGCTAATGCTGTGGGGGTGTTGGGAGAGCTAATCATTGTGTCGGTGTGGGAAGGGCTGGCTGTTGGTGCTGAGCCTTTGGACAAGCCCTAGCCCCGTGTCCTAGCTGGCCACAACTAAAACATCCATTTGTACCGGCTCTACATACACCTCCATGGTTACGTCCACAGGTCTGGCATGTTGGGTAACCAATTTCTTGAACCTCTCCATCCATCACTCTCATTGTAACTGGAGCATCTGCTCGGCGCCTCTATTGAGCCCCCTGACTTGGTGGGTACGGAGAAGCTTGTTGTTGCCTCTGATCTAGGTCCCGATGAGGTCAAGTGGCCAAGACTTGATCTGTCTCACTTGCAGATCGAACTACATCACCGAGGGTAGCAAATGTTCTATCAACTAGGGCTACACAAATTTCATAGTGCAAACCCTCGTAAAAATAGTCATGGGTCCCTGCCTAAGTGTCTGGAATTCTCTCTCTTTCTTCCTCCTGACATTCGGGGGAAAATACTTCCCGTCAAACTTGGCTCTGAATTCCTCCTAGGTAACATCATGAGGTTGCTTGCCTACGAAAATGAGTCCATGACTGAATCTACCAAATACTCGCCTCGTCTTGGAGAGCTCTTGTGATAATCCTGACACGATGCTCCATCGGGGCATGCCATACCCTTAAACACGCCAATCGATGATGGAAATCCATAGGAAGACCTCTTTTGCATCTGACTTCCTTAAGAAAGGGCGCCCTCCATTTTTCACAAATTGCTCATACTGCCAGAACCTACAATCCCTTATATCTACTACTCTGTTAGAACCCTCGTCTATCTCAAACTGTGGTAACGATGATACTGTCACTGCTGGTACATTACCCCTCGCTGTCTGTTCACTATTGATTATGGCGGGTCCACTGTCATGAATACCCATTCCAGTCTGAAGAGGAGTGATCAGGGGAGCTGTAGGAATGGTCCCCTGCTGTGTCGATGGAGGAGGCGGTGGAGGTGGGTGGCCCATAGGAAAAGCGGCTTCTCCTCGTACTCCATCATCTCTTGTCAGCCTCTTTTCAACTCGGGCTATGGAGAGGGCTATCTAACGGAGCTCTCTCCAAAACTCTTCCTGGCTCTCTTGTATCTGTCTCTGTGTTTCTACTAGTTGGGTAATGATTGATCCTCTCTCATTTTGGCGACTATGAGCACTATTGTGGCTGGTCGACGCATGCACAAGGGGTTATCCTGATGGTGGTTGGGCTCTCGGCCTACTAGATGCTGTCTCGCTGGGCGCACGACTTGGACTAGTATGCCTAGGGGGAGAAGGAGACGGATCCCTAGTTTGAGTCCTGCGAGTTGGTCTCACCATAGCGACTGTCACTCACTAATCAAACCTGTGCACATTGGCATTCAACCACGTAGTGAAAAATCTGTAAACTGAAACAAGTAAATCAAAGAAATACATACCTGCCGGCTTGACTTGGAGAAACTTTGCACACACATGACCTGTAATGACATCTTCCATCTTAATCGGTCAAGAGTTGGCTCTGATACCAATCTTGTAACACCCATATCCGCTTTACTCTCAACCCGGACCGGAACCATAACAATAGATTAAACTACTCGTAAACTAATTAATTTGGTTGACACAAAACCTAAATGGCTACGTATAACCCTCTTGACGTCTTAAGATGGAGTACGCTGCTAATGCGCAAACAATGTATGAGTGAGATGCAAGACCCTAGCAGGATGCTACGTGAATGTCATGATAATAGCCACACCAAAATAATTAAAATAGCAACAAAATCTAGAAAATCGTCGAATAAAACGGACAAAATCTCCCCTAAAAGTGCAATAAGGGGATGGCCTGTTATAATATGGCATAATACAATATATATAAAACAATAATTCACTTCACAATAGATTTAAAACAGAAATACACGTTGCAATCAGGGCCTCGCCCACCTGCATACCATGCTCATCACAGTGGTTCATTCTTATCTCAGCATAACAACCATTATTGAACATTTAGGACCTTTACGAGAGCATTTCCATAATGTTTCTAAAACAAGTTCAAACATTTTGCAAACAAGGATTACAAGCCTCACAAACACATGCATATATATATATAT
>JAVDBV010006372.1:0-10238 GCA_032619315.1 Piper longum
TAGAGTAGATATCAAGGTGGAGTTCTTGTCCCTGAGACAGGTGGAGGGTACGACAGTGCCAAAGTATCATGCCAGATTTTTCATGTTGGAGAGGTTTTGTCCCGCGTAGCTTCACGTTAGGGAGGGAGTGAGCAACCCAATTTGTATTTAGACTCTGTATTAGTTTACTAACCATTGTGGCCATATTTTAATGTGCTACCCTAGCGAGGGCCGTGATGAGGGCACTAGAGTGTGAGCATGCCCATGGCTCACACCACCAGGCGAAGGGCACTGCACAGACTAGCAACGGTCAGAAGAGCATAGCTCAAGATCAATGGGGCCTGAGTAGCAGAGGTGGAGGACAGATAGTGGAGTGGCACTATATGCTGCTTAGGGATAGCAGGTTCAGAGGTTCCCTTAGTAGACACAGTCCTTCTAATACCAACGGGTGGTGTCTACTAGGAGTACCTGGTATGCTTAGAGTGCGAGAGGCACCACCAGGGCACATGTAGGAGAGCTATAGGCACATGTTTAGCATGAGGCAAGATGGAGAACTTTATAATCAAGTGCCTGAGGCAGCTACAACAGTAGCAGTGCTAATAGTAGCAAGACCACAAGCAGCACTGCCAGCATACTAACCTCACCACCTCAAGCAACAACATAGAGTACTGCCTACCTTGCCGCAATGACCACTTCTCTCCTTACCACCAACCAGCCTCAAGAGCATCGAGGGAGAGACAACCCATAGTCGTGATCGTTGTAGGGTGGACAACAAAGCCAATAGGGCCAGGGCGGTAGATCGAACAGACAGGGCCAGCTGGTGGTCAATGACAAGGCCAGTGGAGGTAGGCTGGATTAGTTACAGTGGACATTGAGCAGGCTCTAAGGCAGGATATGGGCAGGCTAATCGACAGATATAGGGTGGCAAGCCATAGCATAAGGGTAGGATGTATGCTATGATTGTAGAGGAGGCAGTCCAGGATGTTGCCGTCATCATAGGTACTCTATCTATCTATTCTCCCCTTGCCATTGCATTGTTTGATTTGTTTGCACACATACTTTATAGCCAAGACATTCTTCGATAGGATTAGTGTGCCAGTAGAGGACTTAGGCTATGCCTTGGTTGTACCAACTCCTTCCATACAGGTTTTGGTGTGGTTATCTAGCAATGCATCCTTTTGACTGATTTTACAATTTTACCATGCTGGAGTTTGATGTGATATTCGGTATGGACTGGATGACACGCCACATAGCATTGATAGGCTATTAGAAAAAGGTCCAGTTTAGAGTGAAGTGAAGTGTGCGGATTGCAATCCAAGGCAGAGGCAGATGCCTGATCTCATTTCAATTAGCCTAGTGATTTATTGATCGGGGTTGCGACATCTTCCTTGCCATAGTAGTAGCTTTAGTTGATCTGTAAGCACCAATGCTAGCACAAATCCCAGTGGTCAATGAGTTTCCTAATGTGTTTCAAGATGAGGTTCCCGGATTACCACCAGTTAGGGACGTGGAGTTTTCCATTGATTTGGTTCTCAGAACCACGCCTATCTCTAGGGCACTGTATCGGATGGCACCACTGGAGCTTAACGAGTTCAAGACCCAATTACATGAGTTGTTGGAGCAAGGTTTTATCAAGCTGAGTGTCTCACCTTGGGGCGCTCCAATCCTCATCATCAGGATGGAGGACGACAACATGAATTTGTTCTTTGGCTACAAAATGTTCAACTGGAGGTTGTACTTTGACTACAGAATACTCAATCAGGTGACAATGAAAAATCATCAACCCCTCTTGTGAATAGATGACTTGTTTGACCAGTTTAGAGGTTCGATCTTCGATCCGGCCACCAACAGGTTTAGATACGTGAGAAGGATGAACCGAAGATAGCTTTCAGGATTCACTATGGGCATTATGAGTCCTTAGTCATGTATTTCTAGTAAACTAATTCACTGATAGCATTCATGGATCTTATAAACCTGATTTATTCGAGGTCCAGAGAGAAGAAATAAGACACATTTACATATTCCTTTGTATACTCTACCGGAGCACCACCTATATGAAAAGCTCTCCAAGTGTGAGTTTTGGTTGTCTGAGGTGGTCGTTCTGGGACATATTGTATTAGTAGTTGGAATCATGGTGGATCCAGCCATGGTCGAGGTAGTATAGAGGGAATGACCTACCACAACTAGAGAGATACAAAGTTTTTAGGGATTGGCTAGATACTATAAGAGGTTCATACAGGGTTTCTCCTCCATGAGAGGCCCTCTCACATGACTGACAAGGAGGAGAGTATTGTGTGGACGGATGCTTGTGAGCAAAGTTTTCAAACTCTGAAGGAGAGACATACTGTCACTGCAATGTTGAGTCTACCCGACGACCATGACACCTTCGTGGTGTACAGTGATGCCTTCGGTGTTTGACTTGGATGTGTTTTATTGCATAAAGGCGAGTGATATATGTAGAGATACATTCTAGTCTGATTAGAGTGGTAGATGGATTGTACCACATGAGAGAACGAATTAATGTGCCAGATGTTGTAGCATATCTAGGATTGCGTGAGGATGTTCTTTGTGACGCCCATTACTCAAGAAGGTTCATGGCGGATCCGGGCTTAGTTAAGATGCCAATCTTATTGGTGGCCAGGGTTGAAGAAGCACATCCTCAACACTATGTCGCAATGTCGTATTTGTCATCAAGTCAAGATCGAGCACCAGCAGCCAGGTGGTTTCTTGTAGATGTGCCACTACCAGAGTGGAATTGGGAGCTCATTACATGTAATTTTGTGACATAGCTACTCCCTTCTATATGTCGCATGGATGTCATGTGGGTTATACTCGATAGGTTGATGAAATAGGTACACCTTATCTAGATTCATATGGCCTATCTTGTATTGATGTTGACCATGTTGTACCAACATCAGATTGTCAAGCTCCATGAAGTTCCCCGGGAGATTGTATCAGATAGGGACTTAGATTCACCTCTTCTTTCTGAAAATCTTTCGATAGAGAGTTGGGTATGGATACTAAGTCGACACAACCTATCATCCAGAGACCGGTGGCCACTCTAAGAGTGCGATTTAGATCCTAGAGGACTTGCTTCGATTGTGTTTGATGAACTTCGGTAAATCTTGGGAGGACCATCTACCCTTGGAATTCACATATAACACTTACTAGGCTAGTATCTAGATGGCACCTTTTGAGGCATTGTTTAGTTGGTCATGCATATCAACGACATTTTGGCCAGAGGGCAGTGAGCAGTTGATAGTTGGGCTAGAGTGGCTTTAGGACTCTCAGAGGATGGTTAAGTTGATTTGGCGACTATCAGCCATGCAGAATAGGCAGAGAGGGCGTATGCAGATCAGTAGCATAAGGATGTCAGCTTTGCCCCAAAGGATCTTGTCCTCCTGAAAGTCTCACCGATCAAAAGAGGCATGCACTTTGGGAGGCATGGCAAGCTAGGTCAACGATATATTGGTCCGTTCGAGATGCTCAGATGAGTTGGCAAGGTAGCTTATGAGTTGGCATTTCCACCTAGATGGTTGGTCGCACATCCAGTAATCCATGTCTCCATGCTGGGGAAGTACATGCAGATGGATCTCACAGACTACAACTTCACGAGCTTGACGCTCAACCCAACCTTTCCTATGTTGAAGAGGCTACGCAAATTCTTGACCAATGTGTGAAGACTATCTGTAGGACAGAAGTAGCACTCGTGAAGGTGCTCTGGTCACGAAAGGGAGTTGCTGAGGCCATCTAGGAGTGTGAGGATGAGAAATTGAGCATGTCACATCATCCAACCTCTTAGCTATGTTGGGGATGTTGCATTCGTATAGCTCAGAGTGATTATCGCATTTCTAAAGTCTCTCTCTTAGTCACAAGGGAGGTTCTGCCTTTGTTGTGACTCGGAGTGCTCATGAAGGAATTTTAAGTTTAAGATCTATCCTACGTAGTATAAACTTTGCACACATTTAATAAAAATCCAGTATGGTGTTTGTCTTAAGCCTTCTAGAGACCCGCATCCATGAAGTGTATATGCAAATGCCTAACGAATAGTTTTCAAACTTATAATATCACCGTTTGGTCTATCCCTTTGGGCCAAATTAGGGTGTTATATTGTGAGTTTGAATTTGTGTTTGTTGGCTCACACAACACTTACTTGAGTTTCTATTTGCTGCAATTAACTTCTATTTATGCTTATTGGTTTACACTTACTTTTGCTAAACCTTTTTCATTATTTGTTCTTTATTGCGATCTTATAATTGTTTAAGTATTTTGGAGATCTAACTTATTTAATTACAAATTTTAGTTAACTCTCTCCCATATACCCTTCATATTACATTTAAAAAAGTTTATTTTCTTATTCTTTTCCCTTTCCGTTATTTATTTATCATGGATCCAACATATGCAATGAATTTTTCTGGTTTTTTTACTTTTTGTGGAGTAATTCTTGTGTGTAGGATTTTTAATGGAACTGTATTACGAAATATGAATTTTTTTTTCTCCTCGTTGAATTGTTGGAGTTGAATTTTTTTTTGAGATTAATGAAAATTAATAATCAGGACAATTGTTTGTTGATTTGTGATTTAATTTTATTTTTGAAGAGAAGAATTCAATTTGACTAAGGAATATATATAACGTACGATTGATTCATCAATTTTGTGAATAGGATAAGAATATACTTATTTGCCGAATGCAATTTGATGTAATTGAGTGCAATGTGTTATTTTAATCTTGGTTCACATAGGAATATGATGAATGAGATTAATTTAATAATTTTATGAGATGTTGAAAGATAATTATGAATAATTTGTTTCCTAATTGACAGTTCAAACATATTAATTAAATTAGGAAATTAAAAATTCTAGGTTGATCATTGCACTGATTTTTCATAAGTCTTTTCATTGTTTAGTTATTTGTGTTTCCTTGATTGATTTAGGAAATAGCGTATAAAAAATCTCCAATTTATTAATAAGTAGGTGATTAAAATTAGTTACGTGGATTTGTTTACTGTTAAATCCTAGTTGGATCTTTTAAGTTGTCCATACTCATAGTATATGCCAAACATTTGTTTCATTGCATGGAAAAAACAAACTTTAATTTCGTATCTTTTTTTCCCCCAAGACCGGTAGTTTGAACTTGCCTTGGAGACAACGTTGAAAAATTATTAAATTGGCGTTGGAGAATAGTTAGTTTATATTAAGTCTACAGTTTATCTTTTGGCAAGTAGACACCCCCTTGGCAGTAGTTTTGGAGCTGTTTTCCACTCATTGATGAGCCCAATCTATGTTATCTATTTTGTTGTAATACTAATAGTAGTTGGAGTCCCTATGTTGGATCGGTAATTTAGTCATATATTTTGTTATGAATTCAATATAACATGACAAGGACCCGTGCTCCAGCAGGAGAGGTTTGGAATTTATTAATAATATTTATTAATAAATATGTAAACTTAATATATATATATATAAATTAATAATTATATAATAAAAATTTTCATTTAATTTTAGCAAAAATATCTATTTAAAAGTTAATATAGAATGATATATAAAATATTAAAAGTCAATATAATGATATTATTTTAAATTAAGTAAAAATTCTAATTAAGTAAGAACATTTGCCTAAAGCTAATACAAACAATTTTTTATTTGAAACTGCAAGCACAAAAAGTATTGTAAGTAGTCCGATATGAAATTCCAATGCCCAATGCTTCTAATACCTAAAGAGGTTCCCTTATGTAACCCAAGGCCCCCGTTTATATCCAGACGATGAATTGCTAGGAATAATAAACCATTATAGCCTTGAAACAGCCTGCTCATCCGCACCAACTAGTTTTACCTTTTTTGTCACGTCGATTGGCAACCAAACGATCTCTCAATCGTCGGCTAAATTTGAACGCTTGTGCTTCGTTTGTCAATTCTTCATGCTTGATGTATATAAGATGATTCTAAATGATGACTTAGAGAATTTAATGAATGAATCATCAAAATTTAGTCTCAGTAGTGCTCATCCCCAGCCTTCTTGCTCAAACTAAGCATCTCAATGAGCTCTCATTGTTTACTTTGTTCACAATATACCAAATTATGTCTCAAGAAGATCAACATTTATATCATTAATCATATGTTTCGCTTCAGAAACCAAAAGCAGGCTAGTTTTCCCTATGCTATCTTGCTAACTAGTCTATTGTGCGAGCTAGGTTGAACATGCATCCTGGTGTATTGGCTCAGTCTCTCTCCAAGTGTTGCCAAGCGTTGCCTGGGGGACAACGAGAAGAGAAAGATTACCCATGCTACTACCTCCAATGATTCTCCCTATGACTCTGCCTACGTTGATGATTTGGAGCTTCCTGAGCTCAGGACAATCATAGATAGGGCAAGAGCAAATGACACCACCTAGGGCTCCCTCTTGGAAATCATTTTTTCACTACATTGAGAAGCCGTCTACTAGGGTTTGAAACTTGAATTTTAAATGAGCTCTGGGAGGAGGAACTAAAACCAACCCATAGGGATATGCCCACTTTGAATTTTCATTTAATCCTTATGACTTGGGTGCCGTACACTAACCTACCAAGAAATCACCTGCTACGGAAGATGAAGAACATAATGAGGATGATGAAGCTTCGATGATATATCTTTTGTATTTCTCTCCTTGTATTTCTTATCTTACCTTTTTGATATAACAAGGGGAGAGTATAAATTCTTATGTATGTAGTTGGCTAGGATTTTATTGTTGTAGTCTTTGGGAATTTATGCCGAGGAAGCACTCATGGGTTAGGATGAGTAGTTATAAGAGTCTCACCTAAACTGAAGATCTATATTGGAAAACTAGTAGTCCAAATCTTATATATATAGTGTGACTAACTAGTGAATGTCGTAATCCCCCTATCTTAAAAAATTATATCTTTCAAATTCTTATCCTTGGTCCATGGGCTATTAGGTCCAGCCCATGTCCACAATATCTAATATGATCCCAGTTAATTGTAATACCATTTGTCATTACTTGACCCAAGTACAACCTCACCACCCAAAGTCATATCATCAAAATGGTTAACCCGAGTTTACAATCTATTGACCCTTTCAAAATTAGATGCAAGGCTAATTTGGAGATATCATAGTAATTGAGAGTCGTGGTCTCATTAGGCATACCTTGTAAATGCTCAAATAAGGTGAAAAAACTCTCATTAGTTCAAATTCTCATTGGCTTATGTGCTTCGTTGCATTGCATTTGCATATCAGAACTTATTTCATTTGCATGACACATGAATTCTTATGCTTCATTATTGCTTTTGTCCAAGCAAATAACTTAAGGTTTTCTCTAAGTCATCAGGACTTTATCACTTGGCTATGGTTCTCTCCAACTTTAGGATTTCTGTTAACTTGTCTATGTTATTCTCTAAGTTTTATCACACGTACCTATTGATTTTCTCCCAGAGTTGTAATGGACTGGGATGGATATATATCATGCATTGGGGAGCTCAAGTACTTGGATTTGAAGATTTTAACATAAGCACATCAAGAGTAACGTGCATGCAAAACGTGACATAAAACAAAATATAATCAAAACAGTGCAAAATAATTATAATAAGCCGATCAATCACTTACTATCACAATTGCCATAACATAAGTCTTTAAAGTTGTCCAAAATATATGTACTGTTGGGCTTGTCCTACATCGCTCGTGGATGGTGTTGTGGGGAAATATTTTATGGGTTGTTTCCGCTGGAGTGTCTATTTCCCAACATGTACCACTACTATAATACCATTGTCAGAAAAAGTCCACTAATAAAAGTTAATACTAAAAACAAAAATAAAGTAAATGAACTAAATCTAATGCTAAGAGTGTCGATCCCTTCGCTAGAAGCTCCAGTATCTACATACATGCAAACATATTCGCTCAATATATCATACAAGGTATTTAGCCCACTATTTACATATGTATTAATCAATAAATAAGAAAATAAGATTAAACAAGAATCGATTAAACACAATTGAAAACTCTAATAAATATTGATTAGAGCATAATTAACTGAACTTCAACATAACCATAAACATGCATTAATTCCTTTCTATCTTAGCATAACATAGTTTATGACAAAACTAGTTAATCCTACTTGGGACTTAGTTAGATTTCAACCATATGACAAAATTGTTAGTTTGGTAATTCTATGTAAGGTTTCTAGAAATACGTGTACTAAAAACTGTATTAGTTAATACTTATTTAACTAACTAGTTAGTCTTGGTAAATAACTGAAAACTAAACTAAGTCCTTCGCTCTTGTGATCTACTAGGAAGTTGGAAATTAGCCTTAAAAACTCCATTAAAAACTAACTAGTGTCCTTTTCATAAACCTTCGTGGACTTCACAGCAGAAAAATATTACTCTCTTTCGGCCTTCAAACTCCTTGGGATCGTGCCTTAGCTGAACATAACAATCAAAAACTTGATACTAGCTATAGGCCTGCTTGTGTATGTGTGTACATGTTTTTGGCACCTAGGGACATGTCCTAAGCTGAAAACTAGCTGTTTTTCACCTTGATGCTCTATGAGTCTTGCATCTAAACTCATAGGGAGAAGCAGTTTACAACTACTAAAACTTTTTGGTAAACCATAAGTGAACTTGTGCGCTGTCAAGACTGGGTATGTTTGGTAAACCATAAGTAAACTTGTGAAGCATGTTATGGAGGCTGGGTATGTTTGATATATAGATGATAACTTCAGTTATGTTATAGCAGAGCATGAGGTTTTCCGTGATGAAAATGTGTTGGCCATTGCATGTGGTGTTGCCCCATGGCTTGCAGCAGATTTAGCGAATAACTTGGTAAGTGGGAAGATGCCACCATACATGAACTTTCAACAAAAAATAATTTTTTCATGAGGCTAAGTTCTATTTTTGGGATGTTCATCTTCTCTTCAAGCAATATGCTAATGGAATGATAAGAAGATGTGTACCAGAAGATGAAATGGACTCCATAATTCATCATTGTCATTGAACAAATTATGGGGGGTATATTGGAAGTACTAGGACAACAATGAAAGTTCTCCAATCGAGATTCTTTTTCCCACACTATTTAAGGATGCAAGAAATTTCATTGAGAGATATAATTTCTATTAGGGGATAGGAAATCTATTAAGGGAGAATCAAATGCCTCTCAACTCTATTTTGAAGTAGAATTATTTGATGTCTGGCGTATAGATTTTATGGGTCTTTTTTCTCCATTAAACTCTAACACTTATACTCTTTTGGCTGCCGATTATGTTTCTAAATGGGTTAAAGTAGTTATTTTTCCTACTAATGATACGAAGATGGCAGTTATGTTTTTGAAAAATAATATCTTTACCAAATTTGGCACACCTCGGACAATCATTAGTGATTGAAGATCTCATTTTTGCGATGGACAATTTGAAGCATTATTGACATAGAATGGAGTAATGCAAAATGTTGCCACAACATACCATCTACACACAACTGTCAGACCGAAGTATCCAATCGGGTGATTCTTAAAATTCTTGAGAAGCAAGAGAAAATTAATAGAAAGGATTGGTTCCTTAAGTTAGATGATATTCTATGGGCTTATAGAACAACTTTCAAGACACCAATTGATATGTTCCCTTATAGATTAGTGTTTGGAAAGACTTGTCATCTTCTACAAGAATTAGAGCATAAAGCTTTTTGGACCATTAAGGAATTAAACTTGGCTTGGAAGCATGCGGAGAAATGAGACAAGAATAACTTATTGAACTAGAAGAAATTAGGAGAGCTTCTTATGAAAATGCCAAGATCTATATGGAAAAACCAAAACATGGCATGATCAAAGGAATGCTTCTAAACCATGTTCTCCTGTACAAAAGGTATTGTTGTATGACTCAAGGTTAAAAATTTTTAAATGGAAGTTGAAATCAAGTTGGTCTGGTCCTTACATAGTGCAAACAATTTTTTCAAATGGAGCAATTGAAATTAAGACCGCCAACGGGGATCGATTATTTAAAGCCGATGGATGTTGACTAAAACATTTCCATGAGGGGAACAACTTTGGAACTGCTCCATCACATTGAACAAAGAATGAGAAAAGAACATTCAAATGTCGACGTTAAACCAAGTGCCTTTTGGGAGGCACCCAAGAATGGTTCAAGTCCAAATTAAGCGACTCATAATTATCCACCGACTTATTGGTTGAGTGAGTCCTCTTCTACTTACTTCTCTTTATTTTTCCAACATTGAAGACAATGTTTAGTTTAAGTTTGGGAGAGGGGGGGGGGGGGGGGGGGGG
>JAVDBV010006383.1:0-10389 GCA_032619315.1 Piper longum
GTGCCCCCAGTTGCCGCCCGGCCTCCGTGATGCGAGGGAGTCACGCCCTAGCAACCCACTCCCATTGCCATCTTAACATCGCTGAACCTCCCATGGCATTCCCTAACCAAAGCGAAGCCCGGCGCCTCCCATCCTGGCCGGATCTCATCACCCCACCAACGACCGCCCCTGTTTTGCCCTTTCTCGGTGAGCCACTAACTCAGTCGACCATGTTTACGTCATAGACGCATTGGGCTTGACGAGCCAGTGCCAACAGTATCCCATACCACCACCATCCTACCGATAGCCGCTGTCGGCAACAGTTGCCGAAATGCTGTAGAAAACCATCAAAACTCGCTGAAAAATTGCCAAAACCCGCCGAAAATTGGATTTGCTGAAGTTCGCCAAATCTTCTATCAAATTCATCCAGTTGAACCAGCTAGAACTTCAGGCAGCGCAGAGCGCCGAATTCGAGCTTTGTGACGCATGACAAAACCCTAAATGTCGCCGATTATTGACGGCACAAGGTATAATTACCTCCAATTTAATTATTTAAAATTGATCATTATTTGCACAACATGCTAGGATTGATTGTTTAATGTCATGGATACCTGATAGTTGATGAAGTGATGTTGGTATGATTGATTTATGCTTAATGAATGCTAATGATCTAATTAGGTAAATTAAACTTGAGCATGCTAATTGACTGCAACGTAATTTAGAAAAACAGAATGAGATCATTATGAATAGGATGAGCTAGAAATATTTTTTTTAAATTGGTGATTGTTCGACTTTTGATGGATGATGACTATATTGTGAATGTGGTGTTCGTGATGAGTTTGATGCATCATTCAGTTAGCGGGCATGAACTTCTAAATTTGATGTGTACGTATAGAGTAGGAGTTTGCAGCATAGGCGTGCAACTATGATTGGAGCTTCTACAAGGTCTGTTTAAGACTCGATCCCAATTTTTTGTCTCATTCTATCATAATTTTGTTAGCAGTTAAGCATACGTCTCAAGTAATGGATTTATCATATTCCACTGCACGTGGGCCATATGGCCAATCATATTTCCGGATTAATAACACTCAAGGATGAGATCCCTCGAGTTTATTTTCGAAATTCAGATTCAACTCAATATGCATTTGGGCCTATTATACTGAACTCCCTACCTAGGCCTATCTACATGTAATTTTCATGTTTTCACTAAGATGTGAGATGAGGGAAAACTAATTGCCACGTCTTGAGATAGGGCATACGCTTGTCAAAGCGGGCTCTGGAATTCGTGAGCATGTGTTCCATACCTAAGGGATCTTAATAACTTCACCTTTGAGTTCCTCAAACCCAGAAAAGTGTGAAGGTTTACAAGCACTGCTATGCAGTACATGTCTAGACTTGTGGTTTTAAAGGGTACTAAAGGTGCATGCCTAAGAATACTCGACCTCTATACTCAAGGCTAGGAGTAATAAGGAGGATGTAGAGGGCGAGAGGAAAGAGAATGATTTTTCTGCACACAGGGATAGTTTAAATGGCGAAGGAAAGAGAATGAGATGGAAATGGGACACTATTGCACAAGTTCAACGACTCCCATTATTGCCTTTAAGAGAGTTCTTGAGGAAGAATAATAAAGTTTTTATTCAACTGGAGGGTTAGCTCTCCTATATAAGTTTGTTATAAATTATTTCTGGACTGCTAACGCTCATTACTGACGTCTTTCTATTATATATGTATGTGAGAATTGCAATGAATAAATACCATCGGGACTGCAAAAGAGCAGCAATGAAATAGCTCACACATGTACCTGCCAACTGTAATTGGTGATGTGTTGAACTGTGTGGATAATGAATTTGAATGATATTTTGTAAATTGCTATAGATATTATGTATGTAAATGGAAACAGAAAGTGGAAAATGAACAGCATGAGTAGCAGAGCGAGAATAACTAGAATGTGAAAAACATGCTATGTTTGGAATGTGTTTTTTATTTTTATCATTATAAGTATATACTATTTGTGGTTGATAGGGCGGCCTCTATTGCACTTTTATGGGAGACTATATCCGACTCGTTTTTAAAAGTATATATTTCTTTTGAACCTTTCATTTGTTTGGTTTGTTTCTTTACTTATTTGCATATCATGGCATGCATGGAGTACAACGTCAGGACCTAAATATTTCATCCTTGCTTTGCATGTTGCATCTCTGTCTTGAGACGCCGATGGTAGATCTAGGTCAGCTTATCTAAATCAAATCGATTAGCAAATGGTTTAGTCGTCAATTGCATTTTCGGATTGGTTCACGAGTGAACTAAAACAGGGTGTTAGAGACGTGGTGTCAGAGCTATCTCTTGGTTGATTAAGATGGTAGATGCATTATAGGTTGCATGTGTGCGAAAGCTGCTCCGAGCTGTACCGATAGGTGTTTTTTATCTTTATGTTTTTTGTATGTAGATTTTCTTACCGAAAAATGGTGTGATAGGGTGGTTAGATTAGGCCACTAAGCCACCAGAAGAGGCCAATGTGTCATTTTTAGTTAGTTGACGCAATGAGGGCTATCACCGAGAGTCGTTGTAGTAGAAGCAATCGGCAGGAGAGGGATGCAGCGATTGCCTGGTTACCTGAAGTTCAAATATAAATACAACAAAACCAAGAGGAATTCAGGAGAGAGCTCAGGTAGATA
Organism: Piper longum; assembly: GCA_032619315.1. Lineage (NCBI taxonomy): Eukaryota > Viridiplantae > Streptophyta > Magnoliopsida > Piperales > Piperaceae > Piper > Piper longum. The sequence goes on from JAVDBV010006383.1 coordinate 2,655, forward strand.
GCTCATTCAGTAGCTAGAGCTGAGAAAAGACCAACAGTGTATGAAGAGGCATGAGGAGAGCCAGCAGTTCTTATGGGCCCTCTGCCACCACCTCCTCCTCCACACCTGCAATAGATGGCTACTCCAACAATGGCTCCTTTGGTTGCCCCAGTTCAGGTGAGAAAGGGACCGGATGTAAGTGGACCTACAGTAGCAAGTAGCAGGTAGACAGCAGGTGGAATATACCAGCAGTAACAGGACCATAGTTTCTGCAGTATGAGCTAAGACAAGGATCAAATAGATCAATGGATGCAAGGGATCTGAAACTGTGGCAGTATGAAAGGATCGGGAAGAATGGTGGACAACCTTTCTTTGGGAAGTTTGATGCGAAAGAGGCATTCCTGTGGATATCATCGGCCATATGAGTGTTTGGTAGTATGAGATACCCAACAAACGATTGTGAATAAAAACGAAAAGTGGAAAATGAATAGGGTGAGTTACGAAGCGAGGATAACTAGAATATGAAAAGCATGCTATGTTTGGAGTGTGTTTCGATTTTAATCATTATAAATATATACTATTTATTGTTGACAGGGTGGCCTCTATTGCACTTCTAGGGGAGCCTCTGCCCGTTTCATTTTAAAAAATAGTAGATATTTCTTTCAAACTTTTCGTTTGTTTGGTTTGTTTGTTTACTTGTTTGCATATCATGACATGTATGTAGTAAACGTTAGAACCCAAGTATCTTATCCATGCTTTATATGTTGCATTTCCATCTTGAAACGCTGAGGGTAGATCTGGATCAGCTTAACCGAATCAAATCGATTAATGAAGGGTTTGATCACCGATAATATTTCCGAGTTGGTTCACGAGTGAACCAAAATAGGGTGTGCCATAGTGGGAGACAATAGTGGCAAACTCTAACAAATAATTAGTATTGATTATTTAGTTGGACTTGATTCATTACTACGGTTATATATTTTATTAATAGTGGACCACAATTGTTCATTGGGTGTTTATTTATTTTATCCACTACTTTATGATTAGTCTATGATGACTTTGATATATTAGTAAATATATGTTCATGACATGAGATAATTATATTAGTAAAAGTAATTGACTTTTATTTAGTCGTTTAATTTTCGCTATATTGGCATGCCTGATGATTAATATTTTATTTTATAATTCCTTGTTGTGTGTTGTTGGGGTTTGGGTTGGACCAAAAATCCCCGGTTCGGTTATATAATTGGGTGAGTTGTCACAGCCCATCTTTAGAAAATTTTGTCCTCATAATTCCTTTTCTTAAACAATGGCTAGCTCCTTAGTCCACGTCTGACCTGTGGCATCCTCATTTATACAATGGATCTTACCCCATAAAGTGTTAGATATGAAACTAATTTTTGGGGTTATTATAAGTTGTGCTTCAAGAAAGGACGTACTCCTCTTAGGTATTGGGAACATTATAGCAAAGAGTATCAAGTTCTTGATTTGGAGACAGCTTTAACCGCTATGCAATTGACCAAATGTGATTTTTAGGATTGGATAAGTGAATATGGTGCAACATCATACATGTCACGTGATCCAAGTATTTTTACTCAATTTCAAAATTATTCCATTTCTAACAATATCAGGACAGGTAATGGTTCTTCTCTTCCCATTACTTACATTGGAAAAACTCACATAAATACTTTGTCAAGACCTTTAGTTTTGAGTAATGTGTACTTCATGTTGCAGCCATGAGAAAAAATTTATAATCCATCAGCCAGTTCACAAAAGATCATGATTGTATATTTGAATTTACATCAATAGGTTTTACTTTGGTGAGCATACCTACAAGGATAACAATTTGTCATGGTTCAAGACATGGTGACCTTTATGTTTTAGAGCAAGTTAAGAGGCTTCCTTTTTCTCGTTGCTCATCTCAAGTGCTAGAAAGATTGTAGAAGGATGGACCTTATAATGACCCGACCCAATAACATATAGGCTTAGTCATTTCTTCGAAAATGATTAACCAAATTAAAATTTTATAAGCACATCCTCATTTATATATTAGATCTTAACTCAGGAAGTGTTGGATATGGGACTATTAGTTTTTGTGTTATTAGAGTCTCATTCATGTGAACTATAAAGCGAAGAGACTATATTTGCCGTAGTTGTCAAATGGCTAAATCTCACAAGTTACCATTTGCTAAATCATTTCACAATACTCTTCATTTGCTTGAAAGAGTTCATTGCGATTTATGGGGACTGGTTCTTGTAATTTCTATTAAAGACTTTAGATACTATAATCTATTTTGTTGATAACTTTTCTCACTTTTGTTGGTTTTTTCCACTACAAAATAAGTTGGACTTTTACAATACCTTTATCACATTTGATAAATTACCGAAACAATTTGGCCAATCCATAAAAGTATTTCATTTGGACAATGTTGGTGAGTTAGTAAATGATAGATTACCGACATATTTGCAGGATCAAGAGATATTGTATCAGTTGAATTGTACTCATACACCTCAACAACTTGTGATTGTTGGGAACAAACATAGTGTAACACCCCAATTTGGCCCAAATGCAAACCAAACCAAGTTTAAATATTTCGGAGAGTTATTTGTTAGTCTATTAATTTAGGCTAATATTGTGGAAGCGGATCTCAACTCTCAAGGGGGCTTAAGACGAATATCCTAAAATCTACTATATGATGCATGCTAATCATTCACACTACAGGAAAGAAACTTAACTTAAAGGGGTTCCTACTATCAACACTTCGAGTCACAAGAGAGGCAACACATCTCCTACAACTAAGAGGATGACTTTAAATATGTAATACACACTCCGAGCTATAACAGAGGCTAGATACCATAGCGAACGCACAAGATGCGTTGCTAAGGTATTGACTAGTTCCCTTAACTTGGGGATTGGAACCTAACATTGCTAAGGTATTGGCTAGTTCCTAATACTTAGTTTCATCCTTGAACTGGGTAACTTATTACATGATGCTAGGTACTTAAGGATAGAGTCACCAAAGTCATGGTTTCCTATTCCATATACACCGAACACACACTACAATTAAGTGTTAGGGCAGTATGCCCGAACACTTGGTCTTCCCATGGATTCTTTAAGAAGTATGCCCCCCATGCTCCTCCAATCCATGTTACTCCGGCACAAACATGCAGCTGCAATCAAATAAGTTTAGCATACCTTGGTTGCTCCAACATCAACTATGAGACTTTGAGGCTTACACACCATGCTGACAACTCTTAGAATCCCAAAGTTATCACCCTGAACAATAATAATAATACCAATAATAAAGAAATGCAAGCGCACACAACCATCAACCCAACAATCAAGCTATCTCATACATGCCACAAAAAGCTATCCTTATGTCCTCAAAATATTAAAACACCAATACTTAATATAATTAGTTCCACATGAATACATAACACAACAACAAAAGCATGATCACCAGTCATGAGCCCTCTGGTCCGTCCGTCTACACGGGCCATCACTACAGAACCTCACCTACATTTATATAAAAAATCTACCAGTAATCAAACAAGTTGATTGCTGGACTAAAAAATAACTAATGACACGTCAAGGAAAATGGGTTATCTCATACCCATGGATAAGAATGCTATAATTTCAGAATACTCACACATCAATAGATAGAGGATGAGGCACGCTAGGCACTCTCAAATAATCAAATGCACTGACAAGTTAAGCACAATGATGTGGTATGATAAATCGGCACACTAAGCTCGATGATGTAATGAAGTGAAATGGGCTGTTCAGCTAAGCATGGCAAGGTCACACAAAGAGCTGGTACGCTAAGCATGGCAAAACAAAAAGTCTAGGACACTCAGCATGGACAACACACAAGGACCGTCAAACTAGTTTATAATAGGCCCGGGTATGGATCTTATAATATCTCTCTGGAGCTCAAGTATGAAAACTATAAAGGGTTCCCCTCCTTGAAGTTTTATTAAACTACGAAAAGATCGGCTAAATGGCTCGGTATTAGTAGGAACTAATAAAACGCTACTAGTATTGTCCTATCGTCTAAAACCGTTTAATCCACTCTCAAGGATCCAAGCAACAGATGAAGCAATAGTCTTATAAACCTGGATGAGTTGAGCTCCTCATATTAACTCGACAAGCTCACTTCGTGTATCCTAATAAGTGGAAAGGAAGACCTAATCACTCTTCATTCAATATGGCAAGCATCATGAAGAAAAGACTCTACACATGCACAAACATTCTCATAGGCTTAATTATTTAGCTACCTTGCTTAATTGCTTGTTATAACTCATTAGGTAACCTAATTAGGGTTTAGTGGTTTTCGGTACCATTAGTGAATAAACGCTCTAATCACCAAACCCTAATTAATTGAGCGGGCTTAACCTGGCAATTTTTCACATTGGCCAAATGAACTCCAAATAGGCTGAAATTTAAAATGATAGCCTCTAACACAGGTCATACACAAAAATTGGTAAGTGTTAGGCCATAGGCCAACATGAAACAAAGCCAACTAAGTTAGGGCTAAGGTGTTGTCAACTTCATCTATAATTAGACAACTTTCAACTTTCATCCTGTCTTCATCTTGAGAAAAAAAAATAGCAAATATCACCTATTTTGGGATGTTAGATTAAGTAAAAAAAATAAACTTTGTAAAAAGAATAAATATAGTTTAGTATTTTTGTTAGATTCAATAAAAAAAATTTTAAACTAATTATCTCAAATGAATAAAGTTCATGAGTATATTCTAATAACTACCAAGGTCATAATAACTAAAAGAAGTAGATATTAAAATTTTCAACATACTTTCTATTTGAATATGTGATGCAAAAGTAAACCAATAAAAGTAGATATTCTATTTTACTTTTAGATCTGAAAATTTTAATATAAAATTAAAAAATAGTCGTACTTCAATTTACTACATAAATAATATTATAATATCAAAATATAAAAATAATCTAAAAACACAATCATGCTAATACAAATAAGAAGAGACAATATTCATAATTAAATAGTGAGTACTTAGGATTAACATGTACATTCTAAATCATTATCTAATTCCTCTTTTTATCATTCTCATTTTTACTCTCTTTAGAATATCGTGGACATAACCAATCTTGAGCACGAACTAAAACTTTAATTATATTTGATTTCAAGCTATTACGATAATCATTGATAACTCTCTCACCCATACTAAATGTAAATTCTTACTCTACTACAAAAATTGAAATTGCTAAAATATCTTTTTTGTGATCCATAAAGTTTTATATTTCAATGAATCAATTTTCCAATAATCCAAAATATACATGGTGTTCGGAACACCAGATCTATGTATTACCAATATATAACATTTTTTGTTAAAAACTATATCTATATATATAGATATTACAATTTACATCACACGTGAGTTTTAAGCAACAACTCTCAGTAGATTTATCAACATTAACCAGTTAACCATCAATAAAACTTAAAAAAACAACTTTCAATCAATTATTATTATCTCATAGATTAATTCCATGCATAAACACCATAATTAACCATTAAACGTTGATGCAAGACATCTCAAACATAAACCTTCATTTAAGAACTTGATCAAAACTAAAATACACTAACTAAATAAATATTACAGATCCCCACAACCTATGCTATCCATCAAGCACGCTATGGTGCCAACGGCTGCAGTCGCATTTGAGAATGATGCTTCAAATCAAACAGGGTATATTATTATGAAGCATCAATCATAACACTCTACGGCAATGTGGGATACAATTTCTACACGTAGATCTACCCAAACGCAACTCAAAACTCATATGCATGCCATGACAATGATCTAAAAATTTAAAAAATGATGGAAAAACAAAAGAGCTGAGATGATGAAGAACTAGAGGAAGGAGGATGACATGGATGAAGGTCTGGGCTTCTAACGTGGGAGAGGAGGAAAGTTAGCAGCTTCCTCCTCAAAATCTCGTAAAATAACGCTCCAAATACCAACCTACTACACCCACTCAACCACGAAAATTCTGTTCAAAAAAGAAGTTGTACAATTTATAAAGCAACCCACGCCTCAGGTACACCCTTAACCTACACATCCATGTCCAAGTTAGGCTCCTTTTTAACCAAAATAAATAAAATAAAATAATATTAACAATAATAAATAAAACACGTTTACAACTATCAAAATTCATTTAAGCATACAAATAAAAAATATATATTGTCATCGAATGTACAGCACAAACGAATATAAACATTCATTTTAACATTTCAACGTGCATTCAACATTTTTTAAAAACCACCATATACACCACCAAACCAATGCAAATATAAATTGATTTTATCACTGTATTCACCATTTCAATTGGGAAAAAACAAGGAGAAAATATACCAAGAAATCAATATTCAGTTCATCATTGCATTCATATTTCATCATTCCAATCAATTAAAAAATCTACAAATTACGACAAATAAACCATTAATCTTTAGTCATTATAAATCTGTCCTTAAACAAAATAGCATGTATCAAATAAAAAAAAATCGAAATGAAGCTCTCACTTTGCGTCGATGGAGGGGAGGTTGGCGATGGCGTCGGCGTTGAAGGGAGAAGGTTGTTATCGTCAATATCCCGAGCCCGACACAAGGTGTCGCTGCTGTTGTTGAAGGAAAACAGAGTCCAAGGTGGTTGGCGCTAAGGTTCCAGGGGATTGTTGTCGTCGACGTGAGGAGGGTTGTCGCCGTCGGCTGTGAAAAGAGACCCGCTGCGTCGGCCCTGAGGCCATCGTGTAGGCACTGAGGCTGTCGTCAGCGTCGTTAGGATCTGCAAACATAACCCCCTGTATAAGTTGTGTAAAGTTATCAAAACCGGGTAAAACAGATGACTCAAACGATATACACAAACCAGACAGTTCTAGTTTTTTTATAGGGAAAAAACCGGGTACAAGTGCAACAGGTTGTCTGGTACAAAAACTTGTACCAAAGGGGATTAATTCAGACCCAGTTGACGTTATACAGGGTCTATGGTTACAAAAATTGGAATTTAAATTAGAATTGATTTTTGAGGAAGTTAATAAGTCAGATCGAATCAGTTTAAATCGAATATAAATAAGTTCAATTAAATCAGTTTGAATCGGTTCAAGTCAGTTATATACAAAAATTTAATAACTCATAACATAAATATATAAAATACATAATTACATTATTCTTTAACATAAATATACAAATTTATAGTTTAATAAAAAAATAAAAGAGAATCATTGTTTATCACAAGACTACAATTTCACAAATGTAATATTTGATATATCATTATTTATACTTTATCAAATAATAACAACTTATAATATAAAACGATCGGATGTAGTTGCCGCCAATTTAATTAACAGTTGAATCGGTCTAAATCGGTCTAATCGATCATATATAATAATTTGATAATTTATAATATAAATATATAAAAATTAGGTATTGATTTTATTTGATATTATTGTGTGTATTATATTTTTTGATATTTTTTAAATTTTTTTTAAAATTATTTATAATTAATTATTATTTTTTTATTCGAGTTAGAATAGAGTAAACTTTTAATTACGAAAATGCCACCCCTCATCTGCCCTCTTCCTTCACTGCCACCGTCACCCTTCTCTGCCTCCCCCCGCTGGCCCCGCCCCGACCCGCCTCCCCCTGGCCCTGCCCCGGCCAGCCTCCGCCCTCCCCGCGCCACTTCACCTCGTCTCCCCCCGTCCTCCCCTTGCCTCCATC
>JAVDBV010006388.1:0-10451 GCA_032619315.1 Piper longum
CGTGCGTGCATGCACTTCGAAAAAATTATATATATCAGATTTCTAAATAGGTTTTCAATTTTAAATTTGGCATTCTATTTAAAAATATTAAATCAGTTTTTTAACTAAGATTTTAATTCTAAATGTGGCATTCTATTTAAATTGAATTTCTCAAATTAATCTTTTAAACATATTTATTATTTTTATCATAATTTTTAAAATATTTATTCAAATGTATGTGAGAAGCGAAAAATGTGAATCAATTTTCAAATAACCCAAGTAAATTTTGGCACTATTTTTAATTTCAATTAAGTTATAATTTTTTTGTAATTTTTTAGTATTAAATTTACTTTTATTCTTTATTTGGATTTATTTGTATCTTTGCTTTTATCATATTTACTTTAAAATATAACAACAGTGTTTTGAATAAGATCTCATTTTTTAATTAGATATTTTATTTTTATTTACATTTTTAATTTATTTTTTGTAAATCATTATGGACTTATAATTTTTTAATCAACTATTTATTATTTTTATCAAAATATTTGTTTAATTGTACAAATATTTAGCTTTTTCCATATTATCTTTACTTTATTGCATACAGTCAAAAAACAAACATACAGCTACAATTACTCAAGCAACAATATGTTTATGATTACTATTGATAGTGATGATTTTGAAAGTATTTATTATTTGAAATAAGAAGTAGATCAGATTTACTAATTCAGTACTATGGTGAACAAATATTTTAATAGTAGACTATTTATTTACGTTATTAGATCCACTTTTATTATATTGAGATTTTTAGTAGAAATAGTTTTTTTTTGTGTCTCATATGTATATGTTTATGTGATTATATAATTACTATTTCCAAATTAAGAAAACATCCATAACTTCCGAACTCAAAACTTGCATAATTTAATTTGTTGTGAATCTAATCTCATTCAGTCATGGGAAGATTGTACCATCAATGTCTAAAGCACTTGCAATTGAATTAGACAATTCTTTAACCACACTATATCAAAAGACAAAGTCACAGTGTCAATATAATACATTAATTTTTATGCAAGTTTGCTGCATTGCTTGAAGCCTTAATTCCATCTATTGTTGGAATCATGCTTTACTGTTAGCTTACATATACTGTATGACAATGTTTAAGTAACACAAATAGCTTAGGAATACTGTGCAAAACTATGTGAAACTTATGATAATATCAATATATTGAACCTTTCTCTAATTGTAAAGATGTGATTATAATATTTGTGAGAACCGGCCATCAACTAATTGTTTACCAAATTGCACATGCCCAAAAATTACAGCAAGTAAATCAGTGTTGTTTCCCTGTGCAAAGATAGGTTTTTAAGATCACCTAAACTACTCGCAGCACATTCCATATTTTTTTCCTTCTTAAATAAATAATATGTCTGAAGATTTTTCACTTAATTTGTTACCCTTGCATAAACAGCAAACCTACACCACAAAAAAGCAGCTGCTATAATGCAATAAAATGAGGCCAAAAAATTACCAACACCCTAAATTAGAACAAATAGACCTTATAGCTGATGTGATGACACTCATATATATACTATTCAACAATGGTAAAGTTAACTGACTGACGAGAAGGCGGTGGGGAAATAATTGTCTCAACATAAGAGGAAGTTATTTATAAGAACACCAAAGAGAACTGAATCCTACAAGAACATCAAACAATAAAAAGAAAAAGAGTTTCCATCATCTAAATAAAATATTCAATACCTTACAAAGACAGGAAAAACCTGGTTGAATATTTTACTTGACGGCTGGGCTAGAAGACATCAAATATATTAGCACCAAAACTTGGTGATTGTTTTAGAGAAAATGAGACGAGAATGCGAGAAGGAAACTCCCACCCCTGATCGCTGACCTTGGAGAACAGAGTTGACGGTTTGCTTAGTGATGAAGTGATCTCAAATGCAGAAGGCTATGGAAATTGGAGATCGCAAACGCATAAGCGGGGAAAAAAAGTAAAAAGGTGGGAACGATGAAGAGTCAAGGTTGAAATAAGTTTTCTAAGTAATGATCAAATGACGTCTTGGAAGTCCACACCGGATCTGAACCTGAACAATGATGTAGACTCCCAATATAATAAACCAGAGGACTCCAAATATAATAAAATAGTCAGAAGCCAGCTGGATCAAATCTGATGTCTTTAATGAGAGTCAGTTGGGAACATCTACCAGATGAATAAACCTGAAAAAATAAAAAATATGAACATCTATTGTCTGCTAGTGCAGGGATAATGTGTGTTTAAACTTCAAACAAAAGAAATATACAGATTATAAACAACTACTGACAAATTTTTTTAAAAAAAAAATAAATTGAGCCAACCTGTTCATATTAATATGCATTAACAGCATATACAAGGTAAAACAAATAACCAATGACCACTAACAGAGAGATAAAAAGAGCAATGACCACTAACAAAATCATGAGGATGATATCATAAAATAGTACTTTAGAAATACCTTAGCCGGAACTTCCACTCTATTTAGTGTTTTATATAAGGTGACAGCCAACATTGTTAGCTTCTTAAACTTAGTTATCCAGACATTGAAGTGTGTCTATGGAAAATTCCTAAAAGCATTCCAAATTATATATTGGATTCTGTGACGATAGACAAATTGACATACCAACTGCTCCGACTTGGTCTTCTTTTAAGTTCTCTCCCTGCAAATAAAAAAAAAAACAAAAAAAAAACAATAGGGGGGCAGAGATAATCAAGACGATTCAATCATCAGGGAGATGGCAGTCTGGTAGGAAAAAATTGATGGGCTTAAATAAATGCACTGGTGTATATCTTTGTAAAAAATTATAACCATTTTTTATATAAATTAGGTAGTGACCAGTTCAATGCGCACGCTATATTTAAATGCAATTTGAATATTTTATTTACAGTATAAAACAATAATATTGTAGTAGAAAATGTTCACAAAAAATGATAATATTATTAAGATAAAGATAAAGATACTATTAATATGATAAATGATACATTATAGCTAAATACTTAACAAGAGAATAAATGACCAAAAACAATAGGAAACAATTATTTTCACCACCTTATTAAGCTAAATTTGGTTACCAGTTAAACTAAATTTAGCCGAAGCTATGGAGAAGAAAAAAATGGTCTACATGACATATACTCTGTATTACACAAAATATATCTCAATTGTCACATTTATAGTGGTTCATCTACCTTTGCTAGCATTCATAGACCAGTGTTCATATAAAATTCAATAAAAAGCAATAATAAAACAAACCATACCTTTGCATCACCTACAATAATTCAATCAAACACATTTTTTCCAATATAACTTAGTCAAATTAATTGCACATAACCAGTGTAAGCGTTTTGATAATAAACCTACATTTTTTTTCTTCCCGATAAGCTCTTACTTATTTTAATAAATTTTGTTTCTAACATATTGACTAATTTTTACCTTTACTCATTCATCAAAAACTCCTTTTACAATGATGGAAGGCTCGTTTTTATAATGAAGAATAAAACATAATAATATTAATTGAATGGATAGTCTTCATTGACGAATAAGAGATTTTACATAAAAATCATAAATCTATTTTCCCATCATGCAATATGGTCTGAATAAACAAGAATAAGTAGGAATTACCTCTAAATGCCTAGTGCACTTCGTTTTGTTCCCCACGTAATGCCTAGTGTGCTTTCTTGGACAATACTTCAAAAATGAAATATGCAAACTACATTATTTTTCCTACAGATCCAATGTAGCGATCATGACAATCAATTACAATATTAAATTATGAAAGCACGTTAGCTTTCATAGACAAAGATAATCAAACATTCACCAACGAAAGCATAATAGTTCCCCGTGCAAGAATCGTTTTAAGATTGATTACATTTCTTAAAACAAATTTACCTCTAATGAACATACATCAAACAGAATCAGTTGTTAAAGTATGAATAAAGTAAAATGATGCTAGAATCGCACAAAGAAAATGATTATGACATAAAATAAATAGCTAAATAACACATATTGAAAATAAGAATGGGTATAGTGATATGATAACTGATTTAAAGTAGTAAAATTATTTGAAATTTGTTTATGTTTTTATGATAAGGATCAATAGAAAAAATGAATGAAATTTTAACAAATTCAATCTGATGGTTGTATACATTTAGATTTTCAAATGTTTATATCAAGTAAAAAAATATCAACTCTACAAATTAAAAATTGACTTGCATTATTTAAGAGGGAGGTCAAAAAAGGGTCACCTCAGCACAATTTACTAAAAATGACAAAGTAAACTAATCAAGAACTCCTCAAATATTGTTCTACTTAGTTCTAAGCTCTAACTACAAAGAAGTTACAAAAAAGAATAAATAAATAACAAGTTGAGATTATATAAAAAGGATTTTACTTTCAATTAATGTGAAGTCTACTCTTTACCACACTTTGAAATGACCTTCATAATTCCAGACAATTGAAGAAGATGGTTCTCTCAATATTGACAACATATGTCTACACAATAATATCCAATCTCTGAATAAAGAATATAGAAAAGAGAGAGAGAGAGAGAGAGAGAGAGAGAGAGAGAGAGAGAGAGAGAGAGAGGAAGAGAGGAAGGAGGAGCATGTAAAAGTCAGGCCGTTTTCCCGGGGTTTTTGAGTTGGTTGAGTCATTACCCAAATCGGGTTAGCTGGGTCCAGCCTTCCTTACAATGATTCGTGTATGGTATGTTATGTATGTTGTCTAGCCTACCCTCCTTCGGCTTTGGTACCATGTTGGACACTACATGTATAGCCACTTTTTTCTTTTGCTTCGATCTAGTTGAGTCTAGTTAGATATTAGGATCATGTCCTTTGCAAGTCTAATGTGTGTTGTTACGTGTTCGGAACTCTTTTCGATCAATCCTAGCCCCTGCAGAACCCATGGTGTAGTTCCCGAGGTTGCCCCGGCAGCCCTAGGGTGAAAACCCTAGGTACACAATTCTTGCGCTGGGCACAAAGGCATTGGCCCCGCACCATTGCACCGAAATTTGAATTTTTTTCCCTCCCTTTTGTCTTGCGCAAAGGCACTGGTGTCTAGACCTGAGCCCGTGTCCATTTTTACTTGTCCACACCAATGCATGGTGGGCATCTGGTGGTTGGTGGGGAGGTGCACAGTGCAATGTCTTTAAGAGAATGCCCTTGCGTTGGGCCTATTTACTTTTCTATAAAAACCCCCTCGCTCTCCTAAATTCCAACCCTTCCCACTCCTTTGGCTATGAGTGCCCCTTCCTCCTTTGGCTTCTCCACTTCATTTCCAGAAGTTCCTAACCTCTTCCAAGCCTTCTTAAAGTTTTACCTTGCCCCTAGGATTGAAGGTCTTGGGGTAAGAAGCCCCAAGAAACCTCCCCTTGAGGTAAATCTGCTCTCTTTACCTCTGGGCCTTCAATTGTTTGGTGTTGTTTGCTTATGTTGTGTTTATTTTAAATTTTTTATGGAATTTTTCTTATTTATCTTTGCTTATTAGGAATTGTTAGGCTTTAGAATCATGTCATGTTCAATTGCATAAAAACAGTTATAACGTTTTCAAGGGTATGTGGTTGCATGCATTGTTTTATTGTAAAAATGATATTGTTCTTTGTAGTATGCAATTTTGCATGATCTTCATCATGATGTGTTCGCAAGAGATAGATCTACAACTTTAATAAAGATGAATTTGTCAGTTATGTCTTTGCATGTACATGTTAGTGTTCCAAATTTGGTGAAAGGTAGCAACTTTTGTGGTCACTATGAACTACCATCCCTTTCCCCAATTTTTACACCCTCATGCAGAATCTGTTTTCCTTCAGTCTTTTGCATTCTTATATGTCAACGAATTAGCTTGCTCCTGTAAAATATTCTTACTAAAATAACTGCTTAAAAGGTTCAGACAAAACCCTTAAATGTTTGATGTACCTGCTGTGTTGCATGACTTGTCTACCATGATTGTGCTCAGTAATGAGCTAACTAAAAGGGGTTAATAAAATCTGTAAAAATTAAGTTTAGACTAACTAATTGTCTAATGGAAATATGTATGTTTTGGTACCAATTAAAAATCATTTAGTTGGTTATATTAATCGATGTTTTGGAGTGCGTACAAACGCAAGGTGAAACCTCAGTTCTCTAGCTCCGGATTTAAATTCCAAAACCCTAAGAAAATGTATATGGAATTGTCTGAAATTCCTACCAAATGATATGGTCTGCCCCAGTCACAATATATTCAAATTTTGGAGCCTTTTGATAAGTTGATTCTGAGTTATGAATTTCCCACACCTAGTAGGTATCCCCCAGCTTAATGGGTCAACTACAATTACTCAAGCAACAATATATTTATGATTATATTTGTTAGTTATGATTTTGAACGTATTTATTATTTGTCAGCTATGTGACACAATGACACATGCAAGAAATAAGAAGTAGAGAATCAGGTTTACTAATTAATAACTGTTGCATCTTTTATGTAGTACTATGGTGAATAAATATTTCAATAGTAGACTATTTTTTACATTATTTGATCCACTTTTATTATATTGAGATTTTTAGTAGAAATATTTTTTTTGGGTACTCATATGTATACGTTTATGTGATCATATAATTACTATTTCCAAATTAAGAAAACATCCATAACTTTAGAACTCGAAACTTGCATAATTTAATTAGTTATGAATATAATCTCATTCGGTCCTAGAAAGATTGTACCATTAATGTCTAAAGCATTTGTAATTGCATTAGACAATTCTTTAACCAAGCTATAGGAAAAGACTAAGATATTGTGTCAATATATTCTATTAATTTTTCTGCAAGTTTGCCGCATTGAATGAAGCCTTAATTTCATCTATTGGTCCAACAGTGGTATCAAAGCCTAGTTGGCTTTAGTGTTTGCTTACGTCGATTGAGGAAGTTTCTTTAATGGGTTCCCCCTAATGATAGGGTAGTTTGTCAAGTGATAATATATGGGTTGCGTCTGATGAATGAGAGATTACCAAATGATGATAGTCGTTTTGGGGTCGCTCGATGTGTGAAGGGGAGATTGTTTGGTTTATCCCACATTTGACGTAGATGATATTCGTGACTTGTATATAAGTTAATGAGAAAGTCTTAATCTTTAAACTAGTATTTAGATTAAGAGAGGGTCATGACACTTATTGCGAGTTTTTTTTAGTTGTTTACAAGTCCCTTTTGGGGCCCAAAGTGCCCAACAGTCCCTAGATGGCGATGTGAGAAATTATTTAAAGAGAGGGAAATCATTCCCTCTCTAAATTTACATTCTAGGGTGTATATTAAGTAGCGATATTTTAGCAATTTCCACACAAAAACACTAAAATCCATACTTAAGCATTTCATTTCCTGTTTAAAATTTAATTATATTCTAAACTAATTCCACTTAATTATTCTATCCAATCTAAGACTCATCGGTATATTTTACTGAATTAAATAAATAATCAAATAAAAATTTGACCCAACATAAAATCTCACATGTTATCTCAACAAGCTATGATCCAAGCCCATTCGTATTTACGATTGATTGATTAATCTAGAAACTCAAAATTGTTTGACTTTATATTTTTAAAATAAATATGTATCCATATATGATGCTCATCAAAATCTTCAATATTGAATGAAAACCAAAAATCAAACTAAATTAAACCAACCTATCAAAATACTTTCTCATGTATGATGCTCATCAAAATCCTTCAACATAGAGTGAGCATATTGAGTGAAAACCAAAAATCAAACTGAATTGAAACCAACTTATCAATTCAGTACGAATCTCAATTAATTCCATTCAGTTTTCAATTTGGCAGTAGACAAACTGAAAAATTAAACCACCCGAATTACTTGAAATAACCAAATTTTTTAAATATTATATATCTCCATTTTATATTAATTATCATAAAATTATAATTTTTTATAATTAATTTTCATTTGTTTAATTGTTTAATATAATATGTTTGGAAAATTTATTGAATGATTATGTACACAAAAATAATAATATAATTTTGGTTAAATAATTAAACAAATATATTATTCATAACTCATTATAATTTGAGGTGCGAAAGACGAGGAGACAAGGTTGACAACTATGGGTTGCGCTGTAGGACTTCGAGTGCATGTAGCTCGCAACGTGGTTGAGGAATTCCAATTGAAGAGAATTATCACCCACAAAAGTGGGACTAAGTGTGTGGCATGTCTCAATTGTTGATTTTCCCCCTTCACTTTTGCTTTAGAAATCTGTACTTATTAAAGTTGGTATTAAATACTCTTAAACTCTCGTAGGATAACTATTGCAACATATTAAATCCTTTGTATATCACAAGGGACTAAACAAAAAAGTGAAAAACAGATCGATTATGTTCATGTGTTTTGCCCATAATAAATGTTGTACAAATTGCTCATGACAACTCTGAAATAGTACTCAAAAAATATATTGTATGTGGTATTACCTATTAATATTCTCTTTTTAATAGAAAGGATGATAAATCTTAAAGATTTAAGTTAGTTATATCTGATAACAATAAAAAATTACTTTTTTAATTTCTTCTAACTCATTGAAAATTCTTAGGATTATCAATTTATTAGTAAGATCATTTTAATAGAAAAATAATTTTTCTTTCCTTAATCCCTTTTGATTAGCATTTTCAACACAAGTAGGCAAAAGGGTCCATCATCTTGAACAATCTAGGGAAGGACAAAGGAGAGCTTGCTTATAAATTTCAATGTCTAAACTTTTCTTCTTTGCCACGTCAATAATATAGTTCTAAAATTTAGAAGTACCACTCTCAATAATTCTTAGGATTATCAATTTCATTATTAAACTTTATTATTAAGAAATATCAACATTTTAATAGAAAAATAATTTTTCTTTTCTTAATTTCTTTTGATTTAGCACTTTCAACACAAGTAGGCAAGGGGTCCATCATGTGGAACAATCTACGGAAGGACAAAGGAGAGCTTGCATATAAGGAATAATATAGTAACTATCCAGATTTTATTGTGCGTGTCGAATTTTTATTGGTTAATTAAATATTAAAAAACAGGTACATGACTAGCTGAGATAATGATTAGAAGATAAATATATTTGATAAGATCCATATAGATCCCAACAAGATAAGACGGATGTCAATTAATTGTGATTCTTCTCCTTCCTACATAGCTCAAATCCCCTCTCCATAAAAAGTCTTATCTCCATTAAAAGCTCCCTCTCAATAATAAGGTCAATCTCAAGAAATAATGTCTTTCTTTTCTTTTTTGTTTTTCTTTTCGTTTTAATTTTCGTTTTTGTTTTTTTTCGTTTTAATTTTCGTTTTTGTTTTTTTTCCAACTCTTCATAAAATGTCCAACTCAATTATAAGGGACATCAATTTCAAGTAATGGTTTTTAATTTATTTTTTGGGTTTTTTGAGCTTGGTTAAATTTTTGTTACAAATTTACTTTCTTCTTTGATGTAACGAACACGACTTTTTATTATAATAAAATCAATAAATAAATAAATAGAAATTATAGGTAATCTAAAAATATTAACTTAAAAATCATTAATTTGTTACTTTTTTTTATATTTCATATTTTGCGGTTGATTTTTTTATTTTCTTCAAAGCTTGACTATTAACAAATGATCATTTTAAATTTTTATGTTATTTATGTTTCTTTTTTGCTTACCAAATAATATTAAAAAATTATTGTCACTAATGCTATATTTTCTTGTAGTGGAACTCATAAATTTTGATATGTCTAACTTTTTCATCAAGAGGATGGACTGTGACATCAAGCAATGTTCTTACAAGAACCTTTCTTTGTCTGCACTAACTCATATGCTTAATCGATAAGTATCATCGAGTCAAGACTCAAGTTAACTCACATGTAAGCAATGCTCAACTTGTGCTTGTGCTTGTTAAAATATATTGGGCCAAATGAGGTTTTAGTGCATGTGTTATGTTCCCAGCATCGGCTGGGAGTTGAGGATCGACCGGTATAGTGGAGGAAAGAGGTTTCTTTCCTTCCATGATCAAATTGATCTTCCACTCCAACCTCACTCAATCAATTGAAAGATGAAGATTGCAGGGAAAGAAACAAATTCGAAACTCAATTAACAAATTCAAAAGTCATCAACAACCCCTGATCAACGTCCTTCCCCCCTTTTATACACAACCCAAACCCCTGTTTCTACCCAATTACCCATGTACTACCCAATTACATTCAAAAAGCTCCGCCTACTTTTAAAAGACTCCGCCAGCCCACTTGTTTCTTCACTTCCCATCTCCTTGCTTCTCAACCACCATCTGCCTTCTGCAATTCGTGTAACATTGCCTCCCCCTTATGATTTTCCTTGTCCTCAAGGAAATAAGCATGATGACGGCGAAGGAACTTCTCAGATTCCCATGTCCTTGCTCAATTGTTCCTCCTAGCCACTAAATGCAATAAAAAACAGTATCTC
>JAVDBV010006390.1:0-14894 GCA_032619315.1 Piper longum
CCGAGGCGGCTTCGGCTGGGCGAGGTCGTCGAAGGGGGCGGCCGACGAGGGGGCCACGACGGCAATGGTGGCGAAGGGGCTGTCGGGCTGTTCGAACGCGGCGGCAAGAAGTCGGGCGATTCGGACGTGGTCGGACGGGTAAACGGGCGGGTTGGTGGGTGAGGATGGGAGAGTAGATCTGAGCCGCTGGATTTTGATCCAACGGCCCAGATGTACCATGGCGCAGAAAATGCTTTCTGTGCCATGGTGCAGAAAAACTAAATCCATATATATATACATATATATATATATATACATACACACATATACCCGTATTCCTATTGGCAGCTATAAGCACCGTTTTGTGAAACACCATGCACAATTTCGTTTCATGCTTATAATAAGCTCATTCTTCATATGGTGTTAAGAAAGGAAATAACATTGCACACATATATGTCGACGAGTTCATTATTGAATTGGCAATTTTCCATTAATTAGATTGCTTTCCTACTTCCATTCGGGCTCTACTTCCTGTGGGATATCTGTGATGATTAGATAGCGAGTTATAAGGATATTACGAGCTATCAAAAGCTACATATGGCAATTTTTGTTGAGTTCGAATCGGTGTATGCGCACGAGGATTACCTTAACAATCGTGTTATCAGGGAATCGTCCGAGGGGGAGTCAAGCTTTGTCCGGCGCCTGGGAGCGCCATCGAGGCATTGGGGAAGGCAGCGTCAGTGGCCAAGAACTCTATATGCACCGTGTGCATCGAAGAGTTTGCGTAGGGAGATGAAGTCACTCGGATTGCATGCAAACATGTCGTCCACTCCAACTGCATTGTGCCGTGGATGAAGAACATGAATACTTGCCCCAATTGCCGAGCCCAGCTTTAGATTCGCTTTGTAATACGTCGTGTAGAAGTTAATTTTCAAACTGGACACATGAATTCAATATGCTTTTGACAAAAATCACTTATTTTATTTTATTTTATTCTTCTTGTTTAGACGTTCTGTTTTGTTTTTTTGTTGGTTTAATTTATATTAACTCCTAACTGAAATATTATAATTCGCAAACTTTTATTTAAAATAGATTTCTAGATTAGAAGTTGTTAGACGCATGATTTTTTACGGCAACATAGACGGTCAAGTAACATATCATTATCGATCAGATTATGACAAATTTGTTTCTTTAAAGCTAATCACTTTGTCTAAATGAATAATTATTTGCATAAAACACCGTTTACTTATAAAAGAATTATTCCGCCTTTAACAAATTGGATTTAGGGATCATAAGTTCACGCTTGAGTTCCGCGCAAACCCGTACACATTTGTTTTGGCCAAGGTTTTGATATGCAGGCTATGCAGCTAGCTTATGATCGACCACGATCTGGGACAAGGTAGAAGTAGTAGTAGTAGTTTACGCTTAGATCAAATTTGCAGGAAAAAAAAATATGACACAAACATGCTGCAATAACAAAAAGTAGAACGTATTGGCATGAAAGAATGGTTAATGAAGTAACCTATGTTCCACTTTTGGTGCCAACGGTGACGAAGTTTACGCTTAGATCATCTGATAAAATCCACTTTCCGCAGATGGTAAACGAAGCCTGCCATCTCTTGATCCTAATCAATAATTCACATTTATCATAATTTTCTTTTCCGTAACAGATGTAATTATAATTAGGTTTAACTTTGCAGCATCTGAAATAGAATGACATTTTGGCATAAATTTATCGATAATATGAAAATCTTACGGATATGGAGGAACGCTGCAGGATCAAGACCAATTCTTCAGGAGTGAGAAAATTAGACAGCTGATGAGTATCCCTTGGAAACTGTAGGAATGCCATAATTCGTGGGATTCATCACACAGCCCACAGGGCAGGGGCACAAGTTCTATCATTTTTATCCGTGTACACTATCATAAAACATACCCATTGAAGAAGATATTCGGCCGCACCAATTGCAGTAGCATAAGCTCTCATTGAACGATTGATTGTTGAGATTATGGTAGCTCCATTTGAGGCAGTCAAAGCTGACAAAGATTTGCAGAAATTCAAAGGATCTGCAACATGCTCAATGACCTGGTATGAATGCTCAAAAGGTTAGTTTAATATTCCTAGTAGAGGAAGTGAGATTTAATAAAAAATGCCTCTAAGAAATGAATTGAATAAAAAATAATGAAAACAGTGACATGATATTCTATAAGCGGGTACCTCAAGTGAAATAACGGCATCAAAACCTCGTCCCATATCAACAAGTTGCTCTGTTAAAGAAATGCAGATCCATGAGATTCGAATAGGGTAATTACACAAGGCTACTACCAGATGTTTGTTTATTCTATTTTCATAGATACCTACAAGACGATCCTATTTGACATAACTAAAAGTGTAACTACCAAAAAGGTAAAGTACAAAGCGTCGTACAGTATTCACTGTTCCTCCAGTTTCTATGTACGAGGCTGTAAACCAAAGTGGCTGCTCCATCTCGCTATGTATCAAACAAGTTCCACACTCACCACATCACATTTTTTACATGTAGAAGTTTCTTTGGCCAATATTTATGTTAGGAACAATCTTAGTGCAAATCATTATAGGAGGAATTAAAACCTATCCTGGTTTAAGTAACATCAGCATAACAAAAGCGAGAAAATAAGAATGGTAGATAACTTGGGAATTGTAAAACTCGACGTGTACCTGCAGTCTTACAATGATATTTAATAGATGAAGTTTGTGGATCCAGTTTCTGTTCAAGAGAAGTACAACCAATCATAAGAATAGCTGCCGAAGCAAAACTCATATCAAACGTTAACTTTGCAATGCAATGAAGGAAACATCATATAGCACACTAGTTGTATGTAAATATGTAATAAATAGCAAATTTAACTTACTGCATGAAGGTTTGCAATTGTAATATTTCTCTCAACGGCATCAATCCCTGTAACAACCGCTCCCAAACAAGCAAGAGGCTGAAATATTACAAGTGCCACAAGAAGTGTTAAGAGGAAAATTTAATTAACAGCTACAAAGAGAATACCACTTATTGCAGTTTCACAGCAAAAAAATAATTTCGCAATTAGCTAAATTGAAAAAAAGAAGTACAATCAAAAGCATGGAAACTTTGATGTTCCATATTTAACATGAAAAATCTTCTCAAATTATAAATTAAATATAACCACAAAGAAAGCATAAAAATGTTTATGCTTGATAGAGTCTAGTGGCGGATGAGTTTGATCAATCTAAAGTCCTTAACAACATATCTCATCCTAGAAAAAAAGCTTTTAGCCACATTCAGATGAATAGATCTGATTGTAAATTTCCTTGTAGCTAGGCCAAAAAGAAAAAAAAGAAAGAAAGAAAGAAAAAATGAAAAAGAGACATTTCAAACATGTTGAGACGGTAAGCTCTGTACCTCGGAGAGAATGTCTCCTGCACAACCTACATCTATTATCTTCAATCCTTCAAGAGGCCTAGAACTTTAAGGATCCTTTCTGATGAGACAACAATCATTAGGAAAAATCTTAATTAAAAAGTAGTAGCAACGGACCAGTTAAAACATTAACACCAATAAACCTACCCAAAATGCCGACAAAGAGACGCTCGAATGAAGGAGACCCTCCCCGGATTCATCAAATGCAGCGGCTTGAACGGTCCTTCCGCATCCCACCCACTTTCAGTATTCAGTATGTATAAAAAAACCTCAAATTCCAAATCAAGCTCAACGATCAAACCACAACACTTGATCATACTTACAAAAACTCACCACGTAGGCTGCGAACTTGGCAACCTCGGCAGCATTCAAAGAAGATGAAACAAAGCTCCCCGCTTTACGCCCGTTGGAATGCCTCTGAGGAGGACATTCCGGTAGAACCGCCGGTGGCAACGACGCCGCACCGCCGGAGACGGGCTGGCGCACAAGGAAGGAGGTTCCGGCGTTGCAGCAAACGCCTCGTCGCCATCAAAAGATGCAACCTTCAAACCCAACGTCTTCGGCAAGCTCGATAAGGAGGATGCCACTCCCGTCGTGGAATTCGTCACCTGATTCGTCGCCGGCGAGCGAAGGGGAGGTGGGCCGTGGAGGAGAAGAACCGGGCCAGGAGTTTGCATATGATCAGTTTTTCTCCCACAAGATGGGCCGCAACCGATCTCACGAATGTTTGTTACCTGATTTGATCAATTAATTCATAAATAATAGATTAAGCACGAACAAGATATTCACAAATTATTCATCTTGGTGATGTGTAGCATGTTGAAAGCATAGTGTTTACTTATCAAACGTAAATACAAAGATTAAATATGTAATTATTTTTACGTAATATTTACTTTATCCAAACATAAAAAGGTAAACCAACCCAGTTTGAAGTTACGAAGGAATAAAACTTTAGTTGGACTCGGTCGACGTGAGTAGTGGAGTTTTGTCCGACGGTCCCCGTCCGCCTAACCATGTTTATAAGAGAGCCCGCGATGAGAAGAAGAGGAAGAAGAGAAACTAGGGTTTTTGGGAATTGGGGATTTCTTCGTCCGTCGTCGTAGACTTCGCCTTTTTGGGTATGGATCCTCTTTTCCCTTTTGCTTCCTTCACGATTCTTTGTAGTTAATCTTAGTTCCGATTTCTGTTTTGTTTATTGTTGTTTTTGAGCGTTTGATTGAATTGGTCATTGTTCAATTATTGAAATTTGGGTTTGATGGATTGTAGGGTCTGTGGAGTTTGGCCATGGCAAAGAGCTCCTTCAAGATGGATCATCCTCTGGGTTTGACCTCTCTCTTCCTCTGACTTTATTTTTTTTTACCCAGTATTGATTGTGGTGTACGGTGGGGGCTGTGGATGCGATGATGTTTGCGTCGTATTGTTTTATTCGGGTAGTTTTTTTGTTTGATTCTTTGTTAGGTCGTGTGTTTGGGGTTGCTGAATTGGGAAAAGTGTGATTCTGATGGCTATTTTGTGAATGTGCGTGCCTTATGGATTGAGGAATCTTTGTGATAGTTCAGGAGTTCATTCGGTAATGGCTGGGGCTATTTGCTAGTTGTGAGTTTATTTAGGGGAATTACGGTAACTTGATTAATTGTTTCTGATAGCACGAATGTGTAGTTTTTGTTTGATATTTACAAGGTTGTTTGGTTGTCATATGGTCTGTGGGGAGAGGTTTGTTTGGCATTTGATTTTACCAATCTGATTTATTTATTTCTTTTCTATTTTGGATTTGAGCAGGAAGTTGCTGTTTTTTTTAAAAAAAAATGAAAACCTCTCAATGATGGCCTTTTAAACATCAATTAATCAACCAATGCTTGTGCATTGCCCCTGCCTGGACAAAGGAGACGGTTGGTGGGATGAAGGGCATTTGGCCATCAATAATTTACTATTTGTAGTCGCATAGATCCCACTTTAGGATCCATGACCCCAACGGCATTTTGAATATCAAGTGGGATAAAAAGAAGAAGAATAAGTTTTGTAAACTTCAATTCAGTACTGAAAATATTGTTTTTTATTTGTCCTGATAATCTTATCCTCTTTTTCTTTCTTTTTTTTTGTAAATTTTCTGGTAGTCCTTTCTGGTTTTTTACTTGGTGTCTTTGAACAGAAAGAAGACAAGCGGAAGCATCTCGTATTAGGGAGAAATATCCTGATAGAATTCCGGTGTTGTATATTACCATTTTTTTTTATTACCGCCTTCATGTAGTTTGGCTATGATTGTTTCTTATTTCTTTCTGACTGCATTTTAGGTGATTGTGGAAAAAGCTGAAAAGTCTGATGTGCCAGATATTGATAAGAAGAAGTAAGGTGTTCTAATATCTTACTTGGAAAAATAGTACAGCGCATGTAATGCCATAACATTTTTTATGCAATAAATTTTATTTCATATGAGAGGGCAACATCCTTCATACTTTATTACTTTGTTCGAATGATAATGTGATGTTTGATTGTAATTGGTTTGAGTGTGGCTGACTTATGGGGACTTGTGTAGGTACCTGGTTCCAGCTGATTTAACCGTGGGGCAGTTTGTCTATGTGGTGAGGAAGAGGATTAAACTCAGCGCCGAGA
This sequence comes from Piper longum, assembly GCA_032619315.1. NCBI lineage: Eukaryota > Viridiplantae > Streptophyta > Magnoliopsida > Piperales > Piperaceae > Piper > Piper longum. The sequence continues at coordinate 6,021 of JAVDBV010006390.1, forward strand.
AAGCAATTTTTGTCTTTGTGAAGAACGTACTGCCACCTACTGGTAGGCCAAATTTTTTCCTAGTTTAATGTTTAAATAACGGCTGATAGGTCGATATTTGTTTCTGTAACTTGTTTGTTTCCTTCACAGCGGCTTTGATGTCCGCAATTTATGAGGAGAACAAGGATGAAGATGGATTTCTTTACATGACATACAGTGGAGAGAACACTTTTGGTGATGACTTTGAATTGCATCTTCATCTGTAAATAAGATCATTATGCGAAAGTTGTAAATGGCCAGACCTTGATGGATGTCAGCTTTTACTTTGTCAATATGCTTAAGTGGTGATTTGTATCTGACGTCAACCACATAATTGCTATCTAGTCCGAGCTTCTGTTGTCTCCCAAACCAAATTAGAAATCAGTCGGGGAGGATGATATTTATATTATCTTATGTCAACTTTTTAAATTGTGATTTAGGATTAATATATCTTGATTAGCTTTCATCTCTTGAAGTGAGAAATTTTATGAGAAATTCGTCACCTAACTTTTGCCACAGTGCACGGGTTGTATACCTTTCGCTTTTATAGTTGGCTCGACTCTTGACCGGGCTGGATCAGGTAGATGGTGATGAGAAACGTTAGGGGAAAAAGATAGAAAGAAAGGGATGGTCGTGCCTTTACTATTGTGTGCTTTTCGTTGATTTCCTTTCGGTTAATTTTATATGAACCACCACTTAAATGCGATAATTTATTTGGGTATGTTGCCTTTCGCGTGGGTGAAACTATGGCCATCAATGTTGTCAATTATCATGTGGAGTAGTGGCTGTTTGCTCTATTTTTACTTTGTATTTTACCAAAGCTGCTTTGTTTTTGACTGGTCCCTGGTCATCTGTGCTTTTTGGCCAACTTGTTCCAAAATCGTCAATGTAGTTTATTTGTCTTTCTTTGACGGATCTTGTCACTTGATTTTCTCCGTTGATGACGCTGTTGTCTATACTATGACATTTTAATGATGCACAAGGGCCGGTACCTGGCCATTTACCTTTTAGTCTTCAAAATAAGATGGTTGTGTACTTTGTTTAACTTATTTAAGTCGGGCTGATGAACATGTACAGGCTAATACGATCATTAACTTTCCAAAGGAGACGACAACTTCTGTTCCAAGTAACAGATGAATGGCGCCACTCTTACCTTTTATATAAAAAAATGGGAGATTGCTCCGACCAGGAATGATAACGCTAAAAATATCAACCCCTATCACAATTGATGAATAAAACTATTTGTATAATTGCATCGTAATAATAAACCTAAAAAACTCATTTCTAACGAACTTTTGTGGACTAGATCTCGGATGTGCTCATAACGAATTCGTATCCTTTTTTTTATTATAAATACTTTATTTTTGGGAAAAGAGAATATGATAGATATGAACAAGAGGACTTGACGAATTCACACATCACCATCAATTCAATCTCTTTTGCCACCGTACGTTCACCTCTACAACCGGCAAGATTATTGGAACTGCCATCAATACCATTCACACTGTCATGTACATCAACCTCACTTCTGAATCGATCTCAAACCATTTATAGGCCTTTGAAGAGTGTGTGTGTGGGGGGGTGGAACAACCCAGAGCAACGACTACCAGATCTTGCGGTAAGAGTGATTAATATCTAAATACCATTTGAACGTTGACCTTAAAAAAAGCTATTATCAATTAAATCAAACGTAAGAAATATAAAAAAAATTGATAAAATAAAGGTGCAGAGTTTCATAGTATTATGCATAGAATATAATACGAAAGAATAGAATAGTTTTCATCTAGAGAAATAATCAAACGTCAAAAAATATATTTAATCAAAGACTTATCCTAATTTAATAATCTATATTTCTATACTAATATATAAATTAAAGATTTTAATACGGTGTAATCAATTATCATCTAATCATTTTACAATCTTACCTTTTATTTATTATTAGTAAAAATTTTACTTTTTATTGTAATGAATATTTGTTTCGAATCTTTCAAAATTTTTCTATTATGATTAGAATTTATTTGGTCTTGTGTAATTATAATTACTTTAAATCTTTTAATATTTTTCTGTTGTAAGTAAGATTTATTTTATCACTTATTATTTAATTATTTTATAATATTATCCTTTTTATTTTTTTAAAAAAATATTATTTTTATATTATAATTAAGATTTATTTTGAATCCTTTATTTTCTTTTTACTATAATTAAAATTTATTTTAATTTTTATTATAATTAGTATTTATTTAAAATTATTTAGCGACTACTTTATTAAAAAATTCGATTGTAAGACTCTATGGATAATACTAATTATAAAATCCAATGAATAATCAGAATGTACGGCCATAGGGGTGTAACACTTATTTATAATTAAAGTTCAAAATTTATAGGTGTTTAATGGATGGTAATTTGGTTAAAATTAATTGCCTCTAATAGCCGTAATTTGCTGCAAGGAACGAACTCCAAATTGAAGGGCATAATCGTCAATCTAGATTATCTTAGTTGTCTGAGGACCATAGATTCCATGACACCTCAAAGTAAGAGAAAAAAATAAAGCAAATATCTTTTTTGCAACGTCTGTGACCCGCGGGTTACATTTAAACAATACTCCCCTCTTCAACCGCTACAGACTACACTCTTCCCTCCCTCCCCATGGTTGCTCTTGTGCCCACTCCCTCCCACCGTAGCCGGCGAACTAGCTTCGTTCGATGGGCAAGAGGGGGCAGTTCTTCCTTCTTCTTCATTAGGCTTCGTTCTCTCTCTTGCTCGGAGGTGGAGTGCTAACTTGAGCCGGCTGATTTTTGTGTTTCCAGTGCTTATTGTTGATTTGATTGTTTGGTTGTGGATTTGTGCCATGGAGTTGAACTTATGATCTGATTTTTGTTTTTTTAATGGATTTTAAGTGAAAGTTGTTGTCTTTTTTATTGGTAGATGTGATTTGCAGTTTTAAATGGTCAAGGCGGGGAGAGTTGGATTGGTTTTGGGATGGCACAGTTCTTACTTTTGTGAGTTGATGGCTAAAGTGATGCGTTTGTCTAGAGTGTTTTGTGCTGGGTTTTAGTCATATACGTGCTTGTTGAGCTAGAGTTCATGAAAATAGCGGTGAGGTTGTTTAACTTCCTGCAATGGCGTTGAAGTCTGTTGATTGCTCGTTCTGCTGTGGACCGATCTAATCCTAGCTTGAAAATATCTTAGTTTTGTTAATTTGCTTTCCATTAATGGTGTGTTTTGGTTCATTTTGGGATTTCATTCTGTTGCCATGTTCATTTGTTCTTTCCTGTTCTAATTTGTGTTATTTGTCTGGCCTAGATCGTTTTTTTTTTTGGCCGAAAGTATAATGAATGCATTTTTTGTCCGGGCATTTCCCGGAACAAATGCATCTGAGTGCAGATCTACGAGAGAGTTGATGGAGATGCTGATTACTTGTACAAAATCTAGCCTTGTATAGAGCTGCTAATCAATCCAGAATGGATGGTAAAATGTATGTCACCCATCCTCCTCATCTATCCGATTCGAATCGGCGAATGTTTGACATCCACAGTTCCTCAAAGCGAGTTTATCAAGTCTGGAAAGGAAGCAATGTAAGTTTTGTTTGTAGTAGATAATAAAGGTTTTATTATTTTACCATTTATAAATGTTTTGGGCAAATTATTTTTGTTCATTGTTGAAACAACTTTGGAGCACTCTGTTAAAACCATGAAAAGCAAAGACCTACTTGTGCGGATATATTTATTATTCAAAGGTGATTGTGGCATGAAATCTAGCTCATATGTTCAAAAGGTTATTGGTTATTAGATGCAAGCTGTCACATGGAACTTCTGCTCAGAATGCTATAGAAAAATATTTCTGGAGGTTCATTGTCCAATATAGACTTCCACAGTATAAACTGCATTAGGTGGCTTCGATCCTTTCTGAAGACAATACGTATTTGATTGATATTGCTGAATAAAAATTAGTTTTTGTGATGAAAGTGCTGCATATTGAGTATCCTAGCTGGATGTCAGCCTACCAGTATTAATCAGGTTTTAGGTAGTTAGCTGAGGAATATCAATTTACAATTTGATGAGTACAAAGCATAAAGGCCACAAAACATCAACTTAGACAATTAATTATAGCAATTCCTCTAACCGGGGAAAAATTTGATGTTCTTTTCGGTCATCTAAAAACTCCATGGTGTAATATTCCAAGAAATCGTCCCACAATCAATATATAAGCTAAGATGTGTATAATGATTTTCTCTTTGGTTAACCAATTTTGAAGAGATGACTTAGGCCCATCAATTTGCACTTGGACTGGATTGTTATACACGTAGTCAATGTTGATGCTCTAAAGTGCTAGAAATGTTTTTTCTTAAAAAAATACAATTCAAATTCTTTTGCATAGATTATCGTCTTCAGATGCTGCCAATTTGAGGTTGTGGTTTTGCAACTTCATATTCTGGCTAAATTTGGTTTTAGGGCGAAGGACATAAGTTCCCTAAACCTGATTGGAAAATCAATAAATTGACAGTGTCATTATCACATCGCAAGTTGTTGTTTTTTTTTGCTTTGTATTGAACATTATATTTCTAAGTATAACTTCTTTCTTTTGTTATTTTTGTTGCATACAAGATGATTAAATCTGGAGCCCTGCTCATACAAACAACGATCGTATGTGTATAAGCTTACTTTTTATTATCACAATTTCATTTTCCCTGTCTGACCTTGTGTTGCAGAGGTTTTTCCTTGGGGGCAGACTTGTATTTGGTCCTGATGCACGGTCATTGGTTTTCACTGTGCTCCTTATTATAGTGCCAGTAATATTATTCGCGGTTTTTGTTTCCGCGAGACTGGTGGAAAAATTCCATCACTATGTTGGAAACCTTATTGTTGGCCTTGCAATTGTCTTTGCTACATATGTGAGTGCCTTTTTCTTCCAATCAACATAATGATATATTTACGTCATTGCACATTTATGGCTTGGTGATTATCTAGGTGTTACTGTTGGGGAACGGGCGGAAGTTTCAAAATTTGGTTTTTCCTTCTTTCTTCATGCTAAATTGTCAACTATAACCACTCTGGCTGGGAAATACTAATAATAGCGGCAAAATTTTTGTTCTTATCAGCACCCCCTAGCATTTTTATAATGTAAAAGTACGTGGATAATTTAAACACTGCTTTTCCCGGTTTTGAACACGATTGGCTGAATGCTATGCAATATTGTATGATACAAAAATATTCCCTTAGGAATTTTCCAAATCTTTCTTATAGTAATATGTATGATATCATGTATCAACCTCATTTAATTTATTCCTTGTATGTCAAACAAATAAGCTAATCGATCATTTGAGGTAGTATTTTTGGTGACATTTACCTTCATTTTGTGTATTTCTTGGCAAAATACACTAAAACTACTTTTTCAAAATAATCATATTTTAATGCTAATCAGCTTGCCTGAACAAGCCACTTTTGCCTTTCATATGTTTGATGTACCTGAGATCTCGAGTCCAGCCATCCTCATGATGCTGTGTATCACCATATAAGTTTACGTTTATACATGTTATCGTCAATTATGATACTAAGCATATGATGAGCATTGCTCTGGAGATGTTTTGTTTTAGGTGTAAACTGATCACTTGTGCGTTTGCATTTGAATTAAACAATTTATTTGCCCCATGCAGATTCTTTGTCTTCTCTTACTCACATCTGGTGGAGATCCCGGAATCATACCCAGGAACAAGCATCCTCCTGAACCAGAAGATTGTGGGAGCAGCTCAAATTTACCAGCCGACTTGTCAGAAAACCAGGGTTCTGCTGTTCCAACTATACCGCCCACAAAAGAAGTCCTAGTGAATGGAGTGATAATTAGGACCAAATACTGTCACACATGTATGCTATATAGACCGCCGAGATGCTCTCACTGTTCTATCTGTAATAACTGTGTAGAGCGCTTTGATCATCATTGTCCTTGGGTAGGGCAATGTATTGGGAAGGTACAATTCAGTCTTTTTTCTTTTCTCTAAGTGCAAACAGTCCTGTTTACCTACTAAAGGTGAGTTATTGAGCTTAGCATTTGTTTGTCCTGCAGAGAAACTATCGATTTTTCTTCATGTTCGTGTCTTCAACAACTTTACTATGCTTATATGTTTTTTCTTTCTGCTGGGTTAACATCAAATATGTAATGGATTTGCATCAATGCAATATTTGGAAGGCTTTTCTCAAATCGCCGGTGACCGGGGTGCTCATCTTGTACACATTCATAGCAGTCTGGTTTGTTGGTGGACTGACAGGATTTCATCTCTACCTAATAATCACCAATCAGGTCTTTCTTTCTTTCCTTCATACTCAAATTTGTGGTCTCTGTGTCAATATTGTCAATTAATAATGTCTTCACCTGAGTCCTGATGCTAATTATCTTTTCTTATAATCTGATTGGATTTTCTCTGTTCATTGTCCAGGGCATGGCACTTGAAACCTGAGTTTCTTGTGTATGCAATTCTTTAATTGTTGGAACAAACTTGGGTGCTTCAAATAATTGTCCTACAATCTACTTAAAATTTGATTATCATACAATGTTTTTAGCTTCAAAATCTTAAATAGCAACTGCATGCATTTTGTTGTCTTCAGTGAGTTGTTTTGTCCTGTCGATCTTTAAATTCAAATTGCTTAGTTTTGAATTAAAATACTCACATGCAGACAACTTATGAGAATTTTCGAGCTCGTTATGATGGAAAAACAAATCCTTATAATCGTGGTGTGATTCTCAACATCAAGGAGATATTCTTTTCAAAAATTCCACCTTCTAAAAATGATTTCCGAGCACAAGTGACAGAGGTCTCTTCAGCCTTTGCCCCGTCAAACTCTATGGGGCGTGCCCTTAGTCCTGATATGGCAAAAAGAAGTGTTGATTTAGAAATGGGTGGCAAGAGACGGCCGGTTGACGCAAAGGAATTTGAGGAAATACAGAATCAAATGGGTCTAGATGGATGTAGGGATGAACCTCGACATGAGAATTGGGAGCGTAAAAGCAACTGGGAGATCACACCTGACATAGAGGCCCTGGCTGCTGAATTTGGGATGCAACACGGCTTTTCTGAAAGAGAAAAGATAGAAGAGAGCCGCTAAGATTGGGTGTGGAATAGGCTGCCAGCTCTCACAAAGTAGTAGTTCTTTGAATAGAAACATGGTTAACAACCATTTGAAATGCATTTTAGTATTGACTGAAATTATTGCATAGGTGAATCTGCTTGGACTCTGGCAAAAGTGGACAGGGTTTAGTTGTCTTTCGTTAAAAAAAAAGAAAATGATGTTTCTTCTTCTGTTGCACGGTGTTTGTTCTCAACCTCTTGTGGCTTTCTGAGAACTCCATGCCAGCCTCTCGACTTAAAAAGCGTTGGAGCGTGGATTTGTCTTGGGGATGTGGGCATAGATGATAGCTACACTTGAAGTAATTGTAAACTAAAAAGCAAGGGATGTAAGTTGTAAACTAGCCTTTTATGTATAACTTGAACTTCATGGTGTTCTTTATACAATTTTTTTCACCCCGATAGCTTCCTAGCTGCGGCACTTGATCGATCAGAAATTTCTCCCTATAAAGGGGCCAAGTACCCATATTTGATTATATATATTCTCCTCGAACTGATGAGAGATTTCTTCCACCTTTGTCTTTCCAAAATGATGGCTTGATGATAGCTTGCCATCCAGGACCGTCGACTCAATTGATAACCTTTACCTGAATTAGTGTACTGGTATATAACTCCTGATAAGTGCTATATATGGTTGGTTAAAAATAAACAGTGGGTGCTATTTCTTTTTGGGAGCGAGACGAGCACTTGTTTCTGAGGATAACTTCGCCTTCTATTGAACGATGCATGGTAGAAACAGGACTACAAAAAGATTAGGGGCAATTATTTTCAATATATAAACTATAAATCGTTGCCGATCGTTTGGCATAACCGGGACGTTCTATACTAGCCATCCTCTGTGACAAATCTATCGTCTTTTAGAAGTTGTAGGCCAGGCCAAATCTACGTTTAGATTGGATTCTTCCGCAAAGAGGCGTGGGCATTCGTCTTTTCACTGTGCAAAGATTATCAAGAATCAACCAATGTGCAGCGCTGAATTGGATAAGGCCGGACCACTAAAATTTTCACTTGGTGCCAACAAATGAAGATTACAATATGCACCCTATCTATCATTTCCTGTGATTTGTGTTTGAAATCATAAAACACAAGGTCCTTTTTTATAAGCATTGAATTTCGGTGATGCCATTGATTTCCTTTTCATTCCAAGAGTAAAATGCACTGGCCCTTGGAAAGATTAGATTCCTGCAACCCTTGCTTTTATCAAGAAAGGAATGTCAATCTGTAGAGTAATTCCAATGATCTTGTGCAAAACCATTGGGAGACGCCAATAGATTTCGAAGATGACAGCGATCTTATATACAACCTTGCACATGCAGTCTCTTCGTTGTCTTCTTAAGAAGCTCAAACTTGAAAATAGAGATATCAGGCTTGCAATTCCCTCAAAGGCTTCCAAGCTTTTCACAGGATGCATGAATCTAATTTGAATGTGAAGGACTTGGAAGCCGAAGGGGGAAATTGAAAGCGTGCTCTCTTGGCCGAACGCATGGTTGCATGAATCGGAATCGGAATCGGAATCGGCCAAAAATCGGTTTTTTTGAATCGGTCAAGAATCGGTCTGAATCGGAATCGGAATCGGAATCGGAATCGGTCCGAATCGGTTTTATAAAAAAATTTGACAACTCATAATAAAAATAGTTGAAATTCATAATTGTATAATTTCTCAACATAAATATACAAATTTAGGTATTTATATAACAATCATAAAGGTATGTAATTATGACAAACCGAACGAACATACC
>JAVDBV010006393.1:0-10096 GCA_032619315.1 Piper longum
TATAATGGTGTTCCATCTCCCATCCCCTCCACAAGCCCAAGAGTACAGAGTGGGTAATCTGTACAAGGGCCCTCTTGATGATAGATCCGCAAGTGCGACCCTGATGGCCCTCTGAAGAGCTCTCCGTCTCCAAGATGATCCCTGCTTCCGACAAAGGCAAGGTTCTTTGCTTTTGGCCATGTCTTCTCAGGGAGGGTTGCGTCAGGTTTGAGAGTGAGGATCATGGGTCATAACTACGTCCCCGGGGAGAAGAAGGATATGTATGTGAAGAGCGTGCAGAGATGGAGTCTATGGAAGATGTTCCTTGTGGGAACACAGTGACCGTGGTTGGGTTGGATCAGTTCAGCACCAAGAACGCCACTCTCGCCAACGAGAAGGAAGTCGATGCACACCCAATCCGAGCCATGAAGTGCTCTGTCTCTGTCTCCCCGGTGGTTCGTGTTGCTGTCAATTGCAAGGTCGCCTCCGATCTGCCCAAGCTGGTAGAAAGCCTCAAACGCTTGGCGAAGTGGGACCCGATGGTTGTCTGCACCGTCGAGGAATCCGGCGAGCACATCGTCGCCGCAGCAGGGGAGCTCCATTTGGAAAACTGTTTTGGGAGGTGCCCACAGTTCTTGAAAGATCCTGTCGGACGGTGATGAGCAAATCTCCCAACAAGCACAACAGGTTGTGCATAGCGGCCCGGCTATTGGAGCCGAGCCTTGCCGATTCCATCGACGACGGCCGTGCTGGTCCTCGCGACGAACCCAAGGCTCGCGCCAAGGTTTTGTCGGAGAAGGAGCTCTCCAAGAAAATCTGGTGCTTCGGTCCGGTGACGGCAGGTCCCAACATGGTTGTGGACATGTGCAAGGGAGCTCAATACCTCAACGAAATCAGAAACTTCATTGTTGCTGGGTTCGAGTGGGCGTCGAAGCAACGTGCTCTAACCGAAGAAAGCATGAGAGGTATGAGCTCTGTGATGTTGTCCTCCTTGCAGATGCCGTCTATAGAGGAGGTGGGCAGGTCATTCCAACTGCTAGGAGGGTTATATATGCTTCTCAGCTCACCGCAAAGCCAACGTTGGTTGAGCCTGTGTACTTGGTGGATATACAAGGACCGGAGCAAGCACTTGAGGCATCTATAGTGTGCTAAATGAGAGAAGAGGACTAGTTTTTGAGGAAGTGCAAAGGCCCAGAACTCCACTCTACAACACCAAGGCCTACCTCCCTGTTGTTGAGGCATTTGGGTTCTCAAACATACTCCGGGCTGCCACCTCTGGGCAGGCTTTCCCACAGTGCGCGTTCGACCATTGGCAGCTGATGGAGTCGGATCCCATGGATTCATCTTCTCATTCTGGGAAGACGGTCGCTGGGATTCGAATGAGGATGGGCTTGAAAGAGAAGACAACTCCTCTTTCGGATTTTGAGGACAAACTATAAGCTTACACAGCCGAAACTCTTCTATTGCATTTAATTTTTTCTCTAGTATGTTTTAGTTAATGCCGTTGGTCACACAATTGCGTTCATCACGTATATACCAGCTTCACAAAAATATAATTTTTACATGTATATTCGTTTCATTTATCATCTATGCCATTAGCATCTCTTATAACGCTAGTTAGCTTCAAAATGGTGCATTTTTGCGCAATCATGAATATGAACTAACATGGACCAAACAGTTAAATATCATTACCAAAAAATATTATTCTTGCCCGTGATAAGCCTTAGACCATATTTACGGTTGGTGTGAGTTATACCACTATCCAGAGGGAATGTAATGTCTACAATATAATTCTAAAATTTGTGGGATAATACCTCAAATATACTACTATCGTGAGGGAATATAATATCCACAATATAATTATGAAAACCGTGGGATAATACCTCAAATGTTATATACTCATAGCATTATAGTTCACAAATTGTATTGATGTGGAGTATTTACACTTAGGAGATATCTCTCCCTGATTATTAAGATTATTTGGTGGGCTATACTTTTCATCATGGGAATACGGCCAACCTTAAATATAATCTTCTTTCCTGATCTTCATCCTTGTTCTAAGAATTTAGACTCATTACGGGAAAAGTGAAATTGTTTTTGTACTGACTCGCCTCTTACCATGGGAAAAATGAATTTTTTTGCAGTGTATTGCTCTAAGAATAATATTCATTAGAGCAGGGCTTGGACAGTTGCAGACGCCCATGGGCCTGACCATTAATAATCCCCATCATCAACGGTCAGCTGTAAGGGCGTCTCCATGAGAGTGTGCAGCAGGCGTTTCTAAAAAAGTTTCGACTCATTACATGTCTTCATACAATATCATTGATATCGAGCATGCCAGGTTATATATTGATCGTATTCTTCTTTCTTGATCTTCTTCCTTGCTAATTTATTTTATTAAATGATTCAAAACGTACTCAAACGCAGCTCAAGGGGTGGGTAATCATCATTCCCGAGCGAATAGGAGAATCCCTGGTTCATCTCTTTCTTAGCTGATCTCCACCAAACCTTCTCTCCCTCCTCGCATCCAGACTTCATAGGAAACAGCTGCAGCGTCTCTATCACCCTTTCCTTCTCCATCCCCACCGCCCCCTCATGCAATCCTACCTCATCCCCCCCATGATCTGAAACACAAAAAATGAAATATTAATGAAGCAATTACATCGTATATGTGGCACTAAATATCTGTCAGTACTGATATATGTCATAACATGTAGTGTACTATGTATGAACGCCTGTATATATACATGTAGTTGCGCATACATTTGGAGGGAGGGATTAAGAAGTGATTGGTATCATGGTGGGGGATGGAAATGCGGCGACGCTTCTGACGCTCTCTGGCCTTGTGGTTCTGGAACCAGTAGAAGACGTTCTTGCTCTCGATCTTGCCGTAAAAGCTGAGGTGGGAGGAGATCTTTTGGATCTGTTCGGTGCTTGGAGTTCTGAGTCCCGACTGGAACAAGTCCGTCAGAACTTTAACCTGCTCAGTCGTCGGATTCCACCGACCACACTTGGCACCTCCCGTCAAACAAAACCCAGACATTCCTTCGTCCATATCTGATTTCCCCTCCCACACACAGTACTACCTTCCTTTCCTGCCCAAAACCAAACAAACTTACTTTTTGTTGTTTCTTTCTTTGGTTCTTCCTCCCCTTTTCTGATCTGGGTCTTTTCTGAAACGGAAGATCCACATGCATATATAGAAGGCGAAGATCAGAGCAATGGGAGGAGGGGTGTTGTGTGTGTGTGTGTGACTGTGTGTAGCTTTGTGTAGCTAGTGTGCATGTGTGAGTGGGGTTGGGAACTTGGGATTAGTTTAATGGCGGAACCCGATCCTTGTCTTTGTTGGAGTTGCGGATTCGAGGATTTGGCTGTGAATTTTTTGTGCAGGGAGAGAAAGACAAGGAGAGAAGCTGCCACTGTTCAAAGTTTCGGTCGGCGGGCACACACAGGGCGGGCATACACAGTGCAATTCACTGTTTGAGTGTTGAGCCTCCTTAAAAAATGGTGATATCTATCAAGCTCTTTGGCTGGAGATCAAGAGGGAGAAGTGAATATTTTTCGAGACGAGAGGAAGATATCCGTATGAGCTCGCAGCTTGAATCACGGTTCAATCTGAGCAGATGGATGACTACAGAACGATGATTAGGGCTAGGAACTACAATTCTCTGCATAGCTTGCACCTAGCTAATATGTATGACAATGTAAAAAGTTTTTTGGCTATATGGGATGAAGAGGATGATCAGTCTTCCATGTCTTAAATTTTTCCAGTAATTTTAGCTAATAACATCATTTAGGGTATGTTTGATCACTGAGAAAGAAAAGAAATATTAATGAATGCATGCATGCATGCATGTTAAATTAATTTTGCCGGAGAGCCCTACAAAAAAATGAATTTTTCCGCATATTAAAAAAAATAATGGTAGAGAAAAGTTTTATTTTTTGCCACATGTTTCTGTCATTTTTTCATAATTATTAAAACCGTGGAAAAAAACTTAACATTATTTTTATAATTTAGATGTACATACATTAATTTTCTTACTTTTCTCAATTCTAAAACCGTGGAAAAAAAGTTTTGTCACCCAATTTTTTCCATAATTTTATAGTATATTTTAATTCTATTGAACTACAGTGAAAAAATAAAATTTTTATAATGGGTTTTGGGTTCCTCTCACTCATTAATTAACCCTCCCTAACCGGTAAAATTAGGCTTGTGGTGGTATGTGCTCAATAATTATCCATAATTTTGTTAATTTTGTTAAATCCCGGGTGTACACTAGGCAAGATGGCGTATCATGTCATTCGCATCTATCTGATTGGAGATAGATTCTAATGTTATTGATATATACTTATTAAATAATGAATTACACTATAATAATTAGAATTAAGTTTCATTCAAAGATAGATTGTAATTGAATGTGGAAATAGAGTATAATGATTTTTTTTTGTATTTTAATTGATCAAATTTCTCTACTTTGATTGCCCATTTATTAATAAAAAAAGAGATTAAAGCCCAGTGATCTTTTAAGTGCATAAATATATAAACAATTAGTTATTTTGAGCTATAAAAAAATCCTAATACATTATGTATATGCCTCGTTTGCATTTTCTAGCTAGTCGGCCGACTTGGAAGAAACAAATTGCGCACATATATATACTCACCTTTTCTTAAAATAATTGACAATTTTTTTTCTAAAAAAAAACACCTTTCTTTGTTTATCAAAATGGATATATTTGACCTCCCAAATATAAACATGGATATATTTAACGAAGAAGAATAATTTTCTTGTTAGACAAACCATAAACAAAAATGTGAACTCTTAAATATGAAATCATCAATTACAATGTGAGAGCCTCCTAAAATTTGAAATATATTCACACCTTTTCATAAAATCAATTATTGATCATGACACTTGAAAACATGTATAAACTTGCACATATATAATTCTCCAATTCTTGAAAGCAACGTGCACCTAATTATTCATCTGTGCTACAATTTTAACCGATCAATTTTTCTTGTAAACACATGCTTCTCATTTCCAACAATTTCCAGACCACTATCTAATCAACAAGACTACTCGCACCTGCCATCTATTTATGAAACATTTGGAATCACCCAGATAAAAAAATACTGCCTCAACATGTTTCAAAGCTGGACTATAAAAAACATGCACTTCCCCATGGTTTTCAAAAAGGCATCGGCATGTTGGTCTGTTCATGATCGCACTTCCTCCAATTCTTTAACCCCCTTTTCTATTAAGCAAAATTTCGGCACGGAAAATCCGTTTTGCGTGCTTCAACAATTCCCAAGGCATATTCTCTTTGTTTGTCTAAGCAAAATCAAACCACATTCAAAAGCCACACCCTTATTATATCCCTCTCATTTCCTACTAAACAATAACACCACACAAGTGGGATTTGAACGCCAAGCTGCTTTGGGCCAAATGTTCTACATATTTATAAATCTTGAAGTGAATCATAGTCACAAGCATGTGGGAGAGAGGACCCACAAACATTGACTTGAATGGTACTAACTACTTAACATATACTGCAAGTCTGCAACATGGACTGGATTACAAGACAGGGATTAGAATAAGTAGACGGTGAATAAAGACGATGCATTAGGGACAGAGAATACGACACTTTGTTGCATTGATAATGAGGTTTAGAGGAGGAGGAAGAGAAATAAGAAATGGGTTTTCAAGTGTGAATTGGATCGGAATCGGTGTTGGCGGTCGGGTAGAGCTTGTCCTATATGTTGTCCGTGACTAGATTCCCAGCTATCTTGACACTTGGCTTTACTGTTGATCATCATGTTCGGTAGATGGAGCAGACTTTGTTTGAGATTTCCGAGGGAGAAATGAAGAGTACTAAAAATGAGTGATCTGGGTCTTCAAAGTACTGTCCAAGACTTTAAGGAGAAGGGTTTGGGGAACAGTATCACAGCAATGGTTCGCTAATATTGTACCAAGCTGGTTGAAGAGATCGGAGAGTTGGATTATAATAGTTGCACGCGTGAATTCAGTGTGGGTTTCTTGATCTTGAATCTTATCTGATGCTGGTGTCCTTCTTGCTTGTCGTCGAACTTTCATGTGTGCATCGAGAAAAACTAGTTTGGCAATGACCCAAGTAGAAGGAACCACTGTGCATGTCCTAGATATTGTTCAAGTAAACTATACATATTATACTTCACCTATTTAGATGGCTATAATCTTTGTAACATTTGATACTTGGTGCCTTCCTTGTGTCTTGGAAGGATGCTCTTATAAAGATAATCTTTGTAGTATGTATAAGCGATTGGGCTACCTTGTATGGAAACAGACAAACAGATAAAGATCAGACATATTGCAGATATAATCCAATAGAATTAGCTAGGTTGTTGATAGGATGTGCTTAGATATGAATTGACGAACTAGATAGTTATATTTATGGTTACAAGATATTGAGCTGTGGACCTCCATTTGTCGAAATGTTTACGATGCCCAACATGCATGCATGCATATTTATGCAGATTTTAAACTAGCTTCTATGTATATAATCTTGCGGCTACAAAATAAAGTTTAAAGTTAAAACTTCTGATCGGTTATTAGCTTATCAATTCATGAATTAATTATACCTTTATCCTCGTTTAGTTAGTTTTCACGTCAGAAGTTTGGCTTTATTTATAAGCCCGTTAAGGCCCCACATGGGCCGAAGTGCAATGGGCTGCTGAATAGGGCGGCTATTAAGGGTTTTGGGCCTGAAATATGATTTTAGCCAGATTATCGGTTTCCCTAATATGTGAATTTTTTATTTAAAATGGGAGAGCCCTGTAAATTTTAATTCACAGTCCACTCAGCCCATTTTGGCATCACATTTTGTAACCTTGGGGTTGGACTCAATTTTGTAAGTTACTAAGTAAAGTCAACGTGGAATTAGCTTTAAGCTTACTTAGAGTCATTTATACTACACTATATTTTAGTCCAACAAAAAAACTTATATGAAATTTGTATCTACTACTCTCTTTTAACACTTAAAACTGAAAACTATATAATTTTTATTATTATGAAATGTCAATTTCACTATACTATTGGAAAATTATATTTTTAATAATTCTTTTACTCAATTCGCTCGTTAAATCTACCACTATAAGTCATTTATAGAATTTGAGTTAAAAAGTTAAGGAAGGGTGTTAACTCGGAGAATTTTTAGAATCTTAAATTATGGTTAGCATAACTAATTAACATTGTGCCCAGTGACCATTCACTAATCATGAGTCTATGACCCAACCAGGCTCGACCTTGGCCCCATTGTGCAAAGACCTTTTAAGGTCTTATACACCAAAGATTCATGTGATTATAAATAATAAATTTTAATTTGATGACCCATCATGATTACAAATCACAATACACAAACATTGGAGAGGTTTATACATGCCCAATAGCATTGAAAGATACAATGTGTTACAGTCATATGGGACATGAGGTTATAGTATTTTCAATTTTAGATTTATTTTGAGATTGAGATTAGTTAGTGAATAAGTCTCTTAAAATGCTTAATCATTTTAAGATGTACTTAAGGCCTATAACACAATGCTGACGCCTCTAGACATAAATTAGACGTCATTTATTTGTTGAAGACCTTAAATTGACGTCATGGGTCCATACGTGTAAGGGTTAGATGAGAAAAATCTTAACCTTAATTCTAAGTATCAACTTTCTCTTCATAGTAGTATTTATTTAATATCATGGCCAACTTAGCTAATTAATAAGTAGCTAAAACGTATTAGGCAAAAAAATTAAAAGTCTTTCTAAATCCAAATGTACCCGTGTCACTTCACCCTCCATTTTTAGATACATGTCTTAATCTCATGTTTAGTTGCTTACAACGTCAATAAATTAGAAATAATGGCCTCAATTAAGTCTCATCTTTCTAACAATTGATTGTTCCTTTGTCGGCTTTCACTCTAATGCCATCTAATGATCCAACCCAATTATAGCATGCATGATAATTTAAAATGTTTCTTTATGAGTGGTTAAAAAATTTAAAAATTTATAAACACACTACTAACAACATAATGTATCTGTAATACTAGCTTACAATATGGCATTCGTAGTCTTGGCTTTTTTAGAGCAGCCTTACTATCTATTAACTTGTTTAAAAAATATTTATAATCATTGACATACCTTATTATCTAAACTAATTAGCATCATTCATGATAATATCGATGTTACGTTCCTCCCTTCTCTGGTGAGGAACCTCTATGACTGTGGTGCTCAAATATTAATATATTTTAAACTTTAATATCAATTCTTATTAATAAAAGAACAATTCATTACGAACATGAAATTTAATATAGAAAAATTAGTCAATTAAAATAAAAAAATCTAAAAATTTTAATAAAAAAACTTCTTGCAAATGGTTACGGGTTTAAATTTTTCTAATCTCAACTTTGTTAAAAATAATAAAAATATCTTGTAGAGTAGTGGTCACTGGTTTAAATCTTACTAATATCAATTTATTTAATAAATAATAAAAATATCTTTCACAATAAAGTAGAACCCAGCTCAACTCAAAAAAATATAATAAAACAATCAATTAATTATAATTCATTTTTTTATTAAAATAAAATATATCTTTAAAATTGATCATAAAGTATATTTTATTATTCAATAAGAATTTATATATAAATTTAAAATTATCGTGTACAGGGTTACAAGTGGTGCAACATCTTGCCTACTTTAATATCAAAGTTCAATTTATCTTAATTAAAAAGAAACTTAATTGATTCTTGTACAAATTCACCTCTAATTAATCATACAACATAACCAAATCCGGATAACAAGTAAAACATTAAAAAAGTGCATGCAAAAATAATATAACAAGAAACTTTGATGCATGCATATATATTAAAAACTTCAATTTGATACCAATAAAGATCATATAATTTGCCCAACATGTATACGTATACTAAAGACAAGATCAATACGATCACATCATCTCGGATCTTCTATCACTGCAACTCCACACTGGCAAGATCCCTGGGATGGACATGGAGGAGAAGGCCATGCTTCATAAACAGTGTGAGCGACATCTTTTGCACCACCCGGTGCCCGGCGGCGACTAGCAAGCGATGCCGGAGCAGCACCGACGACGCCACCGACTTCATCTGCAAGTAGGCGAGGTCCTTGCCCAAGCATATCCTCGGCCCACCATTGAACGCCATGAACTTGTACCCCTCCTTTGCCGGCTCGAACCTCCTCCCATCCTCGGAAAGCCACCGCTCCGGCCGGAACTCGCCACAGTCGTTTCCCCACAGCGACTCCATCCGGCCGGCCGAGTAGATGGAGTAGGTGATGGACGAGCCTGCCGGCACCGCCGTGCCGTCGGGCAGCATGTCGTCGGCGGAGACGTACTTGACGTCCTGCGGCACCGACGGGTATAGCCGGAGCGTCTCGGTGAGGGCGGCCTTGAGGTAGACGAGCTGCTCCAACTCGTCGAAGGTGAGCGGCTCTTCCACCCACTTGCTCCGGTCGCCGCCGCGGCTTTGGGATAGGACGGCGGCGATCTCGGCCACGATCTTGAGCTCGGTTTGTGGGTGTTGGGTGACGAGGTAGAAGAACCAAGTGAGGGCCACCGAGGAGGTGTCTCGGCCGGCGAGGACGAAGTTGAGTGCGATGCGTCGGAGGACGGCGCTGGGGTAGAACCGGCCCTTGGAGTCTCGCTTCTTGAGGAAACGGGATAGGAGGTCGTCGGAGGGGTTGAGACGGCGAGCAGTGATCACCTCCGACATGTAGTCGTTCACAACCTTGATGCTCTCCCTCAACCTCGCCTCCGACCCGACGCTGAACGCCTTCTTCAACCTCCACAAGAAGGAGGGGTAGAGGAAGCGCTGCAGGGTCGACTCAGTGGCGGCGTCGAAGGCGGTGGCGAACCGGTTCTCTGGCAGCTCCACCGACAACGTCTCGGGGTCTTTCCCGAAGGTGAGGCCGCAGATGTTGTCGAAGGTGAGCCGGAGAAGAAGGTCTTGGAGGTCGACGGGGTGGTTCTCCACCTGCGCCTTCTCCAATATCCGCCACAGCCGCTGCTTGAGGGAGCGGGTGACCCACCTGGCCATGGCTTGTCGGAGGGTCCTGGT
>JAVDBV010006397.1:0-23550 GCA_032619315.1 Piper longum
GTATATATATATATATATATATATATATATATCACACATTAATATTCGTACAAAATTCTAATATGGCGCATAATTCATTCTTAATCTTAGGTCTTGATCCATTTGTGCATTCTAATTACTTTTCACATCACATCAATTCAATTGTCATACCTTACATCACATCATGCTCAACATAAACTAAACATTAACATTCTATGTCTGACATGTGCATGTGCAAGAGACATTACTTCTCCTTCGTCTAGGTTGGCTCATCCTACTCTTGATCATCACTTACATATATTATAAAAATACGTCAATAACGAGTGTTATTGGTCCAAAAATATAACTAATATCAAACTGGTTATAAGAGCAAACTCTCATATGAAATAAAACATTTTTATGATATCTCTAAAGGCTATCTAGTAAACTAAAATCTTCATAATTGAACCGATCAGCTGCTGCTGATGCCTCTCTCGGCATTTTCACATTTCACTTTCTGGTCCGTTAGGCCTCCTGTCATATCCTAAGCCCTTTTTTCTTACTTCCAGATCCATTTGCATAGCATGATTATCGGTTTCAGCTTACGATGGGCACATGCCACTTGCGTAGCATGGTTGTCGGCGGCTTCAACTGGCACATGATGCTTGCATAACATGGTTGTCGGTTCCAAATTACGTCTATCACCCACTTACGAAACATGGTTGTTGGCAGCTTCGACTGGCACATATGATTGTCACTATTTCTAGCTTATGATTGGCACATGTTACTTGCGTAGCATGGTTATTGGCGGCTTCAATTGGCACATGCTACTCGCATAACATGGTTGTCGATTCTAGCTTAAGACTGGAACATGCCACTTGCGTAGCATGGTTGTCGGCGGCTTTGACTAGCACATATGGTTGTCGTATTTCTAGCTTACGACTGGCACATGCCACTTGTGTAGCATGGTTGTCGGCGGCTTCAACTGGCATATGTGCTCGCATACATGGTTGTCGGTATTTTCGGCTTACGTCTAGCACATGCCACTTTTGTAGCATGGTTGTTGGCGGCTTCGACTGGCACATGCTCGCTCTTGTAGTACGGTTTACAAATGAAAAAAACTACATATATATAGGTCTGGGTATGGATTTATATAATAGGCCTGGAGGAACCTTGTGGTTGATCTTTTTTTCAAAAATATACTCGAGGGATCTCATCCTCAAGGGTTATTAATCCAGAAAACTATTCGACTAAATGACCCAAGCTAAGTGAGATCCAATAAAATATCACTCAACTCATCCTACAATCTGTAAAAATAAATCATGATAGAATAGGGCAATAAATCAGGGCGAGTCCTAAACGGGCCTGGTAGAAGCTCTGAGCTTGTCGTGCCTAGACGATGAGCTCCTACTCTATACCTAATCGTCAGTCATGCGGTGATAATGACGTTGTTGTGACCGGCTTGATTGAGGATCGTGGGGGAATAGAGAAGGAAGAACAAAAAAGAAAAAAAGAAGGAAGTTGGGTGAGAAGGATGGTGATGGTTGAATGGTGACAATATCAGAAGTGTGGAATATATAGATGTGAGGGGGAAGAAAACGAGTGGTCGATGAGAAAAATGAATGGTTGGTAAGAAAAATGAATGGTCGTCTCGTAATTCAAACTTGACTCGACTTTAAAAATAACGGTCTGACCTGTTTAAACTATAAAACCATGATTCGAATCACGGGTTTTATAGTACCTGTAAACCTACACACTTCTCCGGGTTTGAGGAACTCAAAGGTGGAGTTATCAAGATCCCTTGGGAATGGAACGGAAGCTCACCAATTCCAAAGCCCACTTTGATGAACGCATGCCCTATTTGAAGATGTGGTCGTCAGTTATTCCTCGTCTCACATTTCACTGAAAACACAAAAAACTATATATATGTAGGCATGTGTAGGGATTTCAATATAATAAGCCTGAAGGCATCGTAAGCTGGATCTGAGTTTCAAAAATAAACTCGAGGGATCTCATCCTTGAGGGTTATTAATCTGGAAATGCAATCGGCTAAATGACTTGTGTGGAGTGGGATATGATAAATCCACCACTGAATATGTCTGCTTACCTGTTAAAACAAAACACGACAGAATGAGATAATAAATCGAGAGTGAGTCTTAAACGGACCTAGTAGAAGCTCCAATCGTGTCATGCGCATAGATAGCAAGTTCATACTCCGTACCTACACATCAAACTAAAAGCTAACGCCCACTTATGATGCATTCACACATCTTATAGCATGCACACATCAATCATACAACAATCCCACATAAGTTTTCCTACGCTACGTTGCATTAGATTACGATAATTACTTAGTTTACCTAATTAGTTCCTTAGCGTTTGTTTTAATACCATTCACAAACAATTCATATTTTTATTTACAATAAAAACATCTAACACATCAATTCATCAATCCTAGTATGTTGTGGTAATAATTATCACCTTTAAGTAATTAAATCAAAGTTAATTATGCCTCGCGACGTATGCAATCATCGATGGCTAGGGTTTCGTCGGGCGGCTCGAGACTCGAATGCAGCACCCGGTAGCATTCAAAGTTCAGTTGGGTTCGACTCGATAAATTTGGCGGAAGATTTGTCGAATTTTAGCGAATCCAATTTTTTGGCAGTTTTCTAGAGGCTTTTCAGCGGGTTTCTGATGACTTTTTCGGCGAGACAATCGGGGCTATGGGTCGGCACCGGCTCGGTGAGCTCGACCCAATGGTGGTGGTGGTGAGGATGGCAATGACGGCGATGACCGCTGGTGGTGGCAAAGAGTATGCCGGGGTCTGTCGGCTTGTCTGATCGGGCTTCAACCAGCCTCGATGGCGGCACTGAGTATGGGGGAAATGACTAGGCGGCGAAGTGAAGTCTGGAAGGCCGGCTCGATCTTGCGGCGTCGGAGCATTGTGGAGACCATGCGGCTTCCTAGGGCTCGGGGTGGCGGTGTAGCAGTTGGAGGCAGCGTTAGTGACGTGGATCGAGGCGGTAGTGATTGGGTTTGGGGAAGAAGTGTCAGGGTGAAGTTCTGGGAGGCAATCTCGTAAATAAAAGTTGACTTAGACTCTGACTCGAGTCAAATATAATAACTAAATAGTAATAAATCTTTAAAAAAATCCCAAAATAGGAAAAAAATCCCATAAAATATAATACATGTGAGGGGGAAGAAAATGAGGGGTCGATGAGAAAAATGAATGGTTAGTTGAGAAAAAAATGAATGGTCGGTAAGAAAAATGAATGGTCTTCTCGTAATTTTAACTTGACTCGACTCTAAAAATAAGAGTCTGACCTGTTCAAACTATAAAACCCTAATTCGAATTACGGGCTTTATAGTACCCGTAAACCTACACACTTCTCTGGGTTTGAGAAACTCAAATGTGGAGTTATCATGATCCCTTGGGAATGGAACAGACGCTCACCAATTCCAAAGCCTGCTTTGACGAATGCACTCCCTATTTGAAGATGTGGTCGTCGGTTATCCCTCGTCTCACATTTCACTGAAAACGTGGAAAACTATATATATGTAGGCATGAGTAGGGATTTCAATATTATAGGCCCAAAGGCATCGTGAGCTTTATCTGAGTTTCAAAAATAAACTCGAGGGTTATTAATCTGTAAATGCAATCAGCTAAATGACTTGTGTGGAGAGGGATATGATAAGTGACAACTCAAAACACACCAGAATGAAACAATAAATCGAGAGTGAGTCCTAAACGGACCTGGTATAAGATCCAATCGTGTCCAGGCGCAGAGGTGGCAAGCTCATACTCCGTACTTACACATCAAACTAAAAGTTAAGGCCCACTTATGATACATTCACACATCTTATAGCATGTATACATCAATCATACAACAATCCCACATAAGTTTTCCTACGCTACGCTACATTAAATTACGATAATTACTTAGTTTACCTAATTAGTTCCTTAGAGTTCATTTTAATACCATTCACAAACAATTCATATTTTTATTTACAATAAAAACATCTAACACATCAATTCATCAATCCTAGTATGTTGTGGTAATAATCATCACCTTTAAGTAATTAAATCAAAGTTAATTATACCTTGCGACGTCTGCAATCGGCGATGGCTAGGGTTTCGTCGTGCAGCTCAAGACTCAAATTCAGCACCCGACAACGTTTAAAGTTCGATTGGGTTCGACTCGATGAATTCGGCAGAAGATTCAACGAATTTAGGGAATCCAGTTTTCGGCAGTTTTCCGGAGGCTTTTCGGCGAGACAATTGGGGCTACGGGTCGGCATCGGCTCAGTGAGCTCGACCCTATAGTGGTGGTGGTGAGGATGGCAACAACTATGATGACCGTTGGTGGTGGTAACAAGTATGTCGGGGCCTGTCAACTTGTTTGATTGGGCTTCAACTAGCCTTGGTGATGGCATTGGGTATGGGGGAAATGACTAGGTGGCGAATTGACGTCGGGAAGGCTGGCTCGATCTTGCGGCGTCGGAGCATCATCGAGACCGGGCAGCTTTCGAGGGCTCGGGGTGGCACAGAGATGGCACGGCGGGGATCAGGGCCGTCGATCGGTGGCTGTGTAGCGGTTGGAGGTGGCGTTGGTGACGTGGATCGAGGCGGCGACGATGACGATTGGGGTTTGGGGAAGAAGTGTCAGGGTGAAGTTCTGGGAGGCAATCTCGTAAATAAAAGTTGACTTAGACTGTGACTCGAGTCAAATATAATAACTAAATCATAATAAATCTTTAAAAAAATCCCAAAAATAGGAAAAAATCCCATAAAATATAATACACACCATAACATTACAATGACATGTTTTATACCTAATAACCTATCCAAAATATTTTGTAACCTGTCCTAATGTGTTATTCAACCTAAAAATAATTTTACGATCAAATAGATAAAAAAATACTGCATAGTGTCTTATACTCTGATAATTCATTTTTTATCATCTTCGTGACGTTATCATCATATGATCGGGTATACTTGACCTTTATCGCTCAAAACTTATGGCTGACCTCGACTTAGTAAGTAGTTTAATAAAATTGATTTAACTCGAAATGATGGTTAAATCGACTTGTTCTTTAATGTAAAACTTTGACTCAAATCATGGGTTTTAAAAGTGGATACAACTAATTATTAAATTTTAATTTTAAGAAGCAAGGAGATGCATAATTACAAAATTTTAATTGTTCTTAATGACGAAATATTCCATGACAAGAATAAATCGAATTCGAAATTGTTATGAAAAATTGTTGAAAAATCAATGATTATATGCACTTCTATAGATTTTTATTAATTGTGGATTCTAATGCCTTATATTTATTTAATTTGAATTTGTCTTTTATTGTTTGATTAGGATTTTTTAGATCTCTTAGTTAGTTTTTAATGATATTATTTGTTTGATTAGTATAACTAGATTTGATTTAATTTTGGTTTCTAAATATCCAAGTCTACCTGGGTTCGACCTCGTATTTGCTTATACTATATTATATATTGATTCAGTGCATTTCAAATCTACATCATCTATGAAATTTCAACGGGGGTGGAGGGACAAACACATAAAAATTTTTGAATTTGATACGTGTCAATTTTTAACGCAGCCTTGCAAAGCTTATATATCTCTACAATCTAGCACTCGCTGTCAAGAAAATAAGCTGACTTTTGTTTTTATTCAAAATGACAACAGAAAACCCCCACGTTTGATATAAAATTTCTGATAGAGAAAGAATACCAAATGCAGTTATGTATTACATTGTCGATATGGTTTTGGGGGTTTCAAAATGTGCACGTCGTGACCAAAAAACGACACGCATGGCCGGACCGAAGTAGACGAAAACTTAGCACGCAATCGAGCTCAGTCGTATCGACGTGCAGTCACCGTCGCCCCCACAACGGCGTTAGGCATCGACATAATAAAGTACCACATATATCCAAGTTTGCAAGTGTCTGGAAGTCAAAGTTATCCGCTTGATGGAGGCGACAAAAATGCTCTTGCCGTCCTTCGGTACGTATAGTGTATTGCCGGGGTTTGCTGCTCTTTGACGTCGATATGTATGTACGGTGGATGAGTATGATATAAAAAGTATCGCAATGTTAGGCTCTTCAAAGTTCGATTAAACTCGATTTAATTTGGTATTCAATTTAAAGTTTAACTCAATATTAAATATATTGGGCCTCAGCTTATACTTGCGCAACTCAACTCAATTTAAAGATTGATAATTTATACAAAAAATACGATTTTTAATTATATTAATTTAAATTTTTATACAAGTTCAATCAAATTATAAAGATATTATTATATGATAATAATTTTGATTAAAAGTATAATTAAAATTTATTTTATGTATAGTACTATCAAAATTATAATATTTTTAAAATTAAATCTTAATATAAATTATATGAAAAGTTAGTATCAATTAATATAAATTGTCTCAAATATTTATTAATTTAATTTAAATTTACAATCAAATGAACCGAATTTGAATCGATTACAACTCGAATCGACCATGGAACACGCTAAACTGCACATGAAAATGAGGCCAAACGTCTAGGAAGAGACGAAAGAACACGCTTCCCTGTATAATGTCTGACGTAAGAAAATCTCTAATTTCCAGAGCTCGGCCGTGTGCCACCCGTGTGCTTAGTTTGTCACGAGTGGGCTACTCGTCAACGTGCTTATTTCCCCTCTTTAATAAGAAAAAAAAAAAACGTTCTCTAGTTCGTTGTTTAACGCTCCATCAAAAAATATATATGCTTGTTCGTTGAAGGCGATTATATTTATAGTTAATAATTATAAACAATACAAAAATGGTGTTTAATATTACCAACATGTATTCAACGGGGTATCATCAAATACCACGTATGAGTCGAGCTAAGTCGAGCAGGGATGTGTTTGAATTTGACTTGATATAAAATGAGTTAAATTGAGCTTTAATATAAACGAGCCGAACTATAATATAAACGAGTTAAGTCAAATTTGTTCAAAATTTATAGTATTTAGGCTTAATGTGAGCCGAACTCAAGCCGAACTTTAGTTGAGTTCGAGCCTAATAAATATTTATGTAATCGATTTATATAGGATCATTTTTTTTAACATTATACAAGTTTAATGTGACCTCATTAGTATTTATGAGTCGAGCCGAACCGAACATTCTTTTACTCAAGCTCTATTCGTTGTTAAAAGAGTTTACCCATTTCGAGCCGAGTATTTTTCTCAAACACAAAATTAACGAGTACGGGCTGAGCCGAACACAAAAAACTCGTGAGCAAGCTTGGCTCATTTACACCCCTACTTGTTAGGGGGACGAGGCAAGGTGATATATATATATATATATATATATATATATATATATGCCGCTACGTACATACAAATTATTATAAATTTAATAAATAAAACATTTTCACTGAAAATGGGATATTTATAAGCGGGTTTTTTTATAGAAATGTATTTATTAAACTTAAAAATAATTCTTATTCAGATATGTGCAGAGACTTCAATATTATACTATTAATTCAGATATTTAATTATGGGATTTAAATATTTCAATATGTCTAATTAAATCAATGAGGCCAACCTCAGCTGAATAAACTGAGCTGTAGCTTTATTTATTAATGGATATAGATAAAAATAAAATTTTGTAAGACTTGCATTGTTGAGGTAAAGAAAAGTAAGGTTATTGTGGAATCTGAAGTACCAGGGATATGCAAGATATTAGTATTATGTTTCTTACACAACGTGTTAATTATTTGACTAACTAACCTAGCATGCATAATTTTTTTACATTAATTAATTTTAATGATCTTGATTTGACTTCTTTAAGGAATTATTTTTGTTAAATTAGGCTCCTTTGAAATCATGCATCACAATTAGAGGTCCCCACACATAATTTAAAATAATTAAAGTGGTTCAATTTATAGTGGAAAAACTGTACATTGGAAAAATAATTATATGTGTCATCAACTCTTATTACATGCATGCACATATTTCCACCACGTGCAAATTTCTACATCGATGTAATCGCTCTCAATAAAAAATGTTTTAACTATATATATTATAAATACTTTAAATTTTAAAATAAGGCTTCATTTGGTTGGCATAAAAATAGTATAAATAAAAAAATCATATAAAATAAAAATATAATGAAATAAAATCACTTGAAAATTTAAAAAAAAAATTTATATGTTTAACGAGTAGGAAAATAAGTTGAAATAAAATATTCTTTCCTACGTGTATATGTATTTACCTCCCAATTTTTTTCAATTTTTTTAATTTTTATAAAAAATGTTATTTTGTAAAACTTTACATGGGCTGACTTTGAATGAAATTTAAAATTTTTTTGACTAAATTTTGAGACATTTAAATATAATAAAATTTGTAACTTCAAAATTTTAATTTACATTTCTTTTATACAATTTTAAGACAACTAAACAAACCCTATAAATAAAACATATTAAATAATTTAATAATAATTCTCAAACTAAGGTGGCCACATCTTTGTCATTTATGATTACACGAATAGTGAATTAACTCCACCTTTAGAATTTCTTATCGTAATCATTTATCAAATCATAAATAATTAAAATACGTGGTTTCCGGAATATCCTCAAACTAGCTTTTGTTATAAAATAATTGAAGTACATGTCAAGATTATATGACTTCGTCAATTAAAAAAGACAAAATTATATATGGGGTAGGCATTTCTACTGGCTAATTAAAGCGGCCTGTGCCAAATATAACTAATCATTATAATTAATATGCTTCATTAACAGGTTAAAATATAAATTAATGCAAATATATAGCGATCACAGATTACTTACTATAATTTATAATTTTAAAATAACTAAAGATGAATAACTTATGAAGCTGCTATCATATACGTACTGATATTATAAAATGACAAAATTGAGATGCCGTGAGTAAATATGAAAGACACTCATTACATAAGTAGATAAATTACATTATTTATTTTGTTATTTTATTTTAATTAGCTGAATGTCCTAATATTAATTAAAACTCAAATTTTGACATCATTTTTACTATTAAAAAGAGTTTATAGCTAAAAAATTGCCCATGCATACATGTACAATATCCAAACATAATTAATCATTGTAATTAATTAATGTGCTTGAGTTAGTACTGTATACTTAATTTATTTATAAGTATAAAGTAATTACAAAATATAAACACCTTATGGACATGCTATAATATACTGCTTGTAACTTAACTAAACCATCTAATTAAGTGGAGTAATTAACATATGATATACATCTAGGGATGGGCATGAGTTAAATTAACTCGCAAGTTTTTGTGACCTGATTCGATTCAACTCGAACATAATTTTAATCTTGATTTGAAACTCAATCTTAAAAAAATTAACTTGACTCGATTATGATATAATCTGTTTCGAGTTATATCAAACTCGACTCGAAAAAGTCTGCTCGAATCCACTTGTTATCTAATCTAAACCTTTAGTAAATATTTTTCTTTAACAATATATGGGTAATAAAATATTAAAAAAATGATAATTTGGTATAAAAATAATTAAAACAAAACAATCTACTATTTATTATATAATTATCAATTATAATGAATATTATTTATATTTTTATAAAAAATATAATATAGAGAATAAATTAGATCTTCAAATTTACAGTGATGAAACTCGACTCAAACTCGAAATAAAATAACTTTAACTCGAAATTATATAACTCGGAATTCTATCACTCTCTAAAGAGTCTTGTTCGAATTGTACAGGACTCGATTGGACTAACCACGTACCCAGCCATACATACATCTCGACGAATGAGACTAGGCTCGCCGAACTTAATTTCTAGGGCGAAGGGTGACCAAGAGTCCACCAGCCATGTGGGCAGTGAGCAAGGGCACGAACACCGGCGGCTCCACCTCTACCGCTCTCACCTCGAACCTCTTCACCACCTCCGACACCACATAACTCATCTGCGTGAACGCCATCTCCTTCCCCAAGCACACCCTCGGCCCCGCTTGGAACACCGGGAACTTGTACGTCGACGGCCACGGCCCCGCCGTCGCTTCCCACCTTCCTGGTCGGAATTCCACGCAGTCCTCCCCCCACACCCTCTCCATCCTCCCCATCCCGTATGGGAAGTACGTCACCCTGTCCCCCTTCTCCACACTCGTCCCGTCCGGCAGCTCGTCCTCCTCCTCGGCGTGCTTAGAGTCCCATGCAACCGGTGGATACAGCCTCATGCTCTCGCACAAGCAGGCCTTGAGGTACCCCATCTCCTTGAGGCTGTCGTAGTTGGGTTTCTCGTTGTTGCGGGTCAACTCTTGCACCAACTCTGTCTCGATCTCTTTGTGGCGGGGTTGGGAGAGCAGCCAGAACAGCCATGTCATGGCCGACGACGTCGTGTCCCGCCCTGCCATGATGAAGCTGATCACCATGTCTCTGATCACTTCGTCTTCCTGCCCGCTCGATATCAGCCTCGACAACAGGTCTTCTCTGTTATTACCATCTCGTGTTTGTTCTCCATCTCTTCTCTTTCGGATGATCTCGTCAACGGAGCTATGGATGGTGTTAATGGCATCCCGGAGCTGCCCCTCGGAGCCAAGGCGGAGCAACCGCTTGACCTTCCACATCGCCGGGACAGGCGAGGTGCCCCGCCGAGCGCTGATTTCCGAAGCAGTGTCGAAAGCCGAGGCGAAGGCCGGAGTCGGGAGGGCTTCGGCGGGGTTGAGGCAGCCGGGGTCGACTCCGAGGGACAATCTACATATAACGTCGAAGGCTAGGCGGCGAAAGAGCTCCTGCAAGTCTACTTGCCGGCCTTCTTCGCAGGCCGACGCAAGGATGGGCAACAACCGGTTACCTACCTCGTCTTCGAGCGTGGCGATAAGGAGCTCTCGGAGTGAGCGAGCAGAGAACTCATGGCTAGCGAGCTTGCGCTGCGCGTACCAGAGCTGGCCGTCGGCGTTGAAGATGCCGCTGCCGAGGAAGTCACCAAGGATCTCCGTGAACGGTCTCCCCTTCGGATAGTTATCGAACCTGTTCTTGAGGATGTGCTCGACATTTTCTGGGTTGGCCGTGACAATGGTCCGGGGAGCTCCCACCCGACGCACCACGATGGTTTGCGACGGAGACGCGGCTAGCAGCTCGGTGTACCAGTCCAAGAGCCGATGCCTGTTCCGATAGAAGGAGAAGAAGCAGCCGAGCAATGGGTAGGTCTGCGGCTGCCACGTTGACGTAGGGACGAAGTCGTCGCTGCACGACTTCATCTTGTACACGCCGAAGATCAGATGGCAAAGCCAAACAAGGAGAAAGCTGGTGAAGTACAGAACCATGGAGCACAAGAGAATGGTGGCTATGAGGACGAAGCTTGTGGAGGCCATGATTGTTGTGTATATTCTTAGCTAGCTAGCTATGAGCTACGCAAACTATGATACTGGTAATGGCGGTTATATATTGCTGCGGAACCGACCACATTTATAACTACTGTTACACACTGTGTGGTGTATGAATATTCTATTAAATCGAGCACGTGAAATGTGTTGTATATATTGGATGGATGCGGAATTGCTGCTAAAACGGACAGTTGATGGGGTTAGGATTCGGGACCCTATATGAATAAATCATTGAGCGATTACAATTGTCTTGTGATCACAAGGAGGATATATAGTCGACTACATGTTGAGCTGCTCATCTTCTTTGTTGCATTTGGAAATCGGGTGTTAAGTATTTACACACGTTTCTGTTTAGATCGATTGCCATGATCGCCATGTCGGCAATTACCCTTAAGATGGATTAATATTTTTTAAATAAGCTTGACACTGGTTTTCTTTCGTGTGGGGGATTTGACTGCCCCTCCAAACTTTTTAGTTCAGAGTTCACACAGCTAAAGATTGAGACAAGTGTGTTGTATGCTTGTTTGTCGTATCTGATTTGAGCTGCTTGGCTGTTCTTCTATCTCATTATGATTTGATTCGTGATTGACTCATCAATTAAGGCCAGATCAATCTTAATATAAACGGGTTAATGAATGTCTTTGGCCCATAATTTAGAAACTCAAAATTCGAATTCAACTCTTACTTGTCATTGTCATTAGGCAAATCAAGTTTGGAGTCAGATTCTAAATCAACTCAGAACTATTTATATTGACTCTAAATCAATTGGAAGCTATTTATATTAAGTTTTTAATTATATAAATAAATAATGTTATAAATTTACTATATATTAATATTTTAATAATTGAAATTGATAAATATATAATTTATATTACTTAAAAATATTAATTTAATTAATTTAAATATATATATATATTATATTTTAATAATTTTTATTACTTGATTCAAAGAGTCAATTATTTATAGAGTTTGGCTCGGCAAACTATATATTGGAGTTGCCTTGTGAAATTTTAGAGTGGACATTAGAAATTTTAAAACTATGGTATTAGCTAGGCTGGCATAAAAAAAAATATCAACAAAGTGAACAAGTAAGTACCAGCTACAAGGTTTCAATACTTTCTGTATTCAACTACCATATAGTTTGGTGAGTTTTAAGAAGATTGCTTGAACTGAAATACTTCTCTTTTTTAAATCAAATGTGACAACTTTATTATTGAGAAATGTTTGAATCATGAGACTAATGCGTATACAACGAGAGTTAGATGTTGTATTACAAGTACTATCATAAGAAGTCTTATTATAGGCTAATGATATTTCTTATTAATGTTATTATTAATAAATCCTACAGATCTAGAGATCATTTTGAGGAATTTATTTTTTACATATAAATTAACAAAATACAATCAAGTTATATAACTTTATGACTACATCTAAATCCTTAGAAATTATAAAAACCCTCAATTATAAGCATCTTTAGCCCAATTTATTTTGTAATGTCGAGTATTTATGTAAGATTAAATGTAGTTGTGAGATAATTAAACTTAAGTTTAAACGTAAATTACCGACTTTATCCATAAAATTCTCTTTTAAATATATATAGCCGACCATATCATAGAGTCTTGTCATTATGGAGTCATCTATCGAAAAATCATGGAGTGTAATGGAGTTTTAAAGCAATGGTTTAGTTAATTTATATATAGCTTGATTGAAGTTGATTTATCTCAATATTTGGTCCGTTAAAAGCTGAATTCAATTTACAACTCAAATGTTTTAATTTATGTTTGCGGCCTGGATTGGTTGGACTCAGTTTCAATTCAAATTACGTATTGTTCATAATAATTTTACTGATAAGAAAATAAAATTTTGATATATGATTATGTTACGTTTTTCAACAATATCAGTTTAAAGAAACACAGTCTGGGCAGAACAAAAATATAATAAAACGTAAATAACTAGAAAATTATAAATAAAAAAAAAAGCTAACAAGAAAAAAAACCCCTCAAAGTCAACATATTTCGACAATGTGTCTAAGCCGCGTTAAAGATTTTTTTGTATGCATACATTTAACATTTATGTAAAGATAAAACGACAAACAATATATATAACCTTTTAAGCTCGTGATCATGAATAGGCAAAAAGATAATATATCTAAAATGAACACAAACGAGAAGAAATAAATTAATTCTAAATACTCCACCTAAACATTAGAACACTCTAACAATGAATTTCTTCGTCCTCTTTCACAATTCTCCTTTAAATACTTAATATTTTTTTGTTAGAAGCATACATATAACACCCTGCTTCGGTTCACCCGCGAACCGACCCGGAAGTGCCACCGGTGACCGAACCTTTCGCTAACCTATTAGATTCGGTTAAGCCGACCAGGATCAACCCTCAGCGTCTTAAGACGGAGATGCAAACATGCAAGGCATAGATGATATGTTTGGGTTCTAATATGGTCCTACATGCATGTCATGATATGTAAACAAAACAAAACAAAAGCGATAAATGAGAAATATCGAGAAAAATATTTATTTCTACGAAAAGTGCAATAAGGGCTAACCTGTCCACAATAAGAATACTTATATATATTCAATCAGAATGATATAAAATACGACAATCAAAACCAAATGCAATCATCTTTATTTTCATTTTCGTTTGAGCCGAGTCTCAGCTCCAAGGCTCCTTGTTCATTCACACTTTTCTATTCATTTCATACGCAGCTCGTCAAAACATAATGTAATAAAATTTCCAATCATACGCAATTAACACACTATCATTAGACATCATGCAAAGCAAGTACATGTGTGCGCAATTCTGTGCTGCTTCTCCGCAGTCCCAACAGCTCTTATTCATTATGCTCCTCACCTACATGTAGTAGAAAAATGTCAGCAACGGTTGTCACTGGTCCGGAAATAACTAATACTAAACTGGCACAGGAGAGCTAACCCTCCTGTTGAAATAAAAACATCACATGAAAACTCATCTTTCTCATTTCATACTCACAATGGGAGGCTCTTCCATACCACTCTAAAGTAGTTGTCTCTAGGTTTACCTTTCTCATATCACATTTCTCATTACGCATTCTCATTTCACATTCTCATTTCACGTTCTCATTTCATTGCCAAGGGTCATCATCCATACCACTCTAAAAGTGGCTGTCTCTAGGTTTAACTACTTCCATACCACATGTGGCTGTCTACTAAATTTACCTACTTCCATACCACATGAGGCTGTCTGCCTAATCAATTTGCATGGTTTGTCGCTAAATTGCCTTCTCTCACCCCAACCTGCATGGGCAAAGAAAAACAACGCAAAAACTATATATACATATAGGCTTGGGTAGGGATTCATAAAATAGGCCCGGAGGCAACTTGCTGTGGATCTCGTTTTCGAAAACATATTCGAGGGATCTCATCCTCGAGGGTTATTAATCCGGAAAAACAATCGGCTAAATGACCCGAGATAAGTGGGATCTAATAAAGCGCCACTTAACTCGTCCTGCAAGCAAGAAATCAAACCTACGATGAAATAGAGAGTAAAACAGAGACGAGTCCTAACGGACCTGGTAGAAGCTCCAAGCTTGGTTGCGCACCTAGGCGGCAAGCTTCTACTCCGTACCTACACATCAAAACTAAATACTAACGCCCGTTCATGATGCAATCACACATCCTATAACATACACACATCAACCACGCATCAATCACACACATCAACCATATATCAATCAACTTACATCAATAATAATCAACATAATTTTCCTACTCTACCTTACATTAAATCACAATACCTATTTAGTTGACCTAATTAATCACCTAACATTTATAATAATATCACACAATCACATACACCCATATTTTTATTAACATAAAATTATATAGCACACCAATCATCCAATCATACCATCCTATCAAATTGAGCTAATAATCATTAATTTTAAATAATTAAATTAAATTAAATTATACCTCGCGCGTCGTTGGCAATCGGCGACGGCTAAGGTTTCGTCGCGGGTGTCGGAGCTTGAATTCGGCACTCAGCTGCGTCCGACGTTCGATTAGGTTCAATTGGATGAACTCGGCAGAAAACCACGCAAATTTCGATTTTCCGGCAAGTCCGGCGGTTTTCCAACGGGTCCCGGCGGTTTTCCGGCGGGTCCCGGCAATTTTTCGGCAACTGTCACGGAAGGGCAATCGGGGATAAGGATCGGCTTCGTCTCGATGAGCCCGACCCAATGGCGGTGACAACACAGCCAATCGCGACGGCAATGGCCGTCGGCGGCGGCGCCGAATCTGGCCGCGTTGTGGGTCGCTCCAATCGGCCCACGGCCGGCCTCGGCGGCAGCACTAGGTAGAGGGGAAATGTTGGGAAGGTTGAGGAGGTGGTCGTCGACGTCTCAGCGGCGGCGGCGCAGCCCAAACGGTGGTGAATCGTGTCAAGGACGGTGGCGGCGTCGCGAGATGAATCTGGTGTCGGGGCGGCGATTCTGTGGTCGGGGCTGGTCAGGGCAGCATGACAGTGGCATGACAAGGTGGGGCAGCGTCGATCGGCGACCGGTCGACGTGGACGGTGGCGGCGGTGACGACGAACAAAGGCGGCGGCGAGGGTTTGGTAAGGAGAAAGTGTCGGGTTGGGGAAAAAACACCACGGTGGCAATTTCGTAATTAAGTATTGACTCGAGTCAAAATATTAACTAACTCGTAATAAATTCTAAAAAATTACAGAAAAAGGGGAAAATCCCATAAAATAAAATAATCATCACAACATCTAACTGATATGATTTATAACTAATAACCCACCATAACTACCCAATAACGCGTCTTAATGTGTTAATCGGCCTAAAGCTATTTTTACGATCAAATCAATAAAAAGAAAAATTACTGCATACTTTCATACATTATGATAACTCATCTCATATCATCTTTTCAACGTTATCATCATATATTCAAGTATACGTGACTCTCATCGCTCATAACTCACGCCAGTCTCAACTCAACGTGCGGTCTATGAACTGACTCGACTCGAATCAACAATTGAACCGAAGGGCCCAATAATAATAACAAGAGCACATGGATACTTTACAAATAGTATAAAAAACCCATGAGTACCTAAGAAGTGGTATCACAGCCCAGGGGTACAATCGTGGGAGATGTGTTTGCTTACGCCGATTGTAAATGTTTCCTTCATGGATTCTACTTGATGATTTAAAGAGAGTTTATTAGGTGGGTACCGTCTGATGAAAAATGGAGAATGCCAGACGATAATTACCTCGAGGTTGCCAGAGTTGTGAGTGTCGTTTGATGAAAAAACAAAGATTGCTAGACGATGAGTACCAAAGCCCAAGAATACCTAATAAATATGAATAATTTTTAATGTATAATTAATTTAGATTGAATGATACTTAACTGCATTACAAAGATAAATAATTTTATGTTACTTTATATTTATTTTTGAATCAGATTAAGATGAAAATAGAGGCGCCGTCATATATATGGCATGTGCCGCCAAACCCATTATATTATATATTTCCTACGAAAAAAAATCTAATATTTCATGATATGGGGTGTTCGCAAAAGCATGCGTGCGTTTCTCGACCTTTTCGGTATGCCATTTAAGGGGAGTCACCCTCATATCTCAGTCCCATCTATCCATGTGATCAAATGGTCCTCATCAACGCTGTCACTTTACAACTGGATGCTCCATGCTACACACCTTCGCAATTTGATGGAAAGAGACTATATTTTATACTAATGTGTTTTTGGCACGTGATGTAATTATAATTTTAAATATCTAATGATATTTAAGAGTCTTAGTATACTTTAAAAATTTGTATTATTTTATTTTCACTAGTGGATAGTGGATCTTCTATCACCAAAATTTTGTCACCAAAATTTTTTATAGTAAATTTACCTCCAAATTGTCACCGAAATATAAAATACAATGACAATATTGAAAAGTCACTTAATTTTTATAAATTTTCCATCAAGCACTCGCTGAATATTTCAATGACAAACTAATTTATCACCACTTGAAATCATTTTTTGGTATAAAAAATTTACGACACCAACATATTTTTTCGCGCAAAATTGTGGCATACGTTGAGCCATTTGCACAAACTCGAAAAATAAAAATGTGGTCGCTACCTCGCCTATGAAGGGCTAATGAGATGCAAATATTAGAGTTCGGGTTACACCAAGATTCATTTATCACTGAAATATATCGCTATTAAATTAACTACCAAGTCAAAATTCGTACAAAAAAAGAGCACAAGTTTAACTTTTTATTAATAAATACTTTGAGGTACAAAAATTTACAAAGATCCTTTCTTCACTCCATTTTAGTATATGGGCTTTCAAGTCTTGACGATTGCAATTTGGTAAGTATAATTACTTAAAGGAGTATTTGTCACTTGTTATACATGTAGTATGTATCAATTCAATCTAAATATACTCTTTAGTAAATACAAACTTGACTAATATTCAAATGAGCATAAAAGGTACTCTTTGATCAACTTGGGCTAGCCGAATCAAAGTTAAAATGAATGACTGAGTCAACAGGCTTGAATCAGCGATTCAACTCAAGTAGGCATAGTAAGTCTGTTACTCCACTAGGCCAAGTAAATGAGCCAGCTGAATCAAGTCGGGCCAGCACATGGACTGTAGCACCCTTATTTTGGTTCACCTAAGAACTGAAACAGAACTATTACGATCGAGTTGAGTCATATCTAAATCATTAATCTGTAAGACTTGAACAAGAAAACGAATCAAAACAGCCCTCTTGGTGTTTCAAAAATGAAGAACATTATTAAATATACATGATAACACATCAAGTATAGATAAAAGACGAAAGAAAATAACAGTGTACTAAGCTCAAGTGTGTGTAGCATCTATTTTTCCTTCCATTAAAGCCAATCAAATGTACCGGAACACAAGATTTACATATATAATAAGAAAAATGTCAGTGACAAATGTCACTAATCCGAAAAATAACTAATACAAACTGACATGGGAAAACTGATTTCCACAAGGAAAGAAAAATTGTATATACTCTCCATGGGTACACTCAAGGGCATTTACTGAGGAGACATCAAGCTGTAAACTCGATAGAATCCAAAACTGAATTGGAGTCATGACACTCTTAACAAATACCTCTCCAGCAATAATTGATCTCACTCTCGAGAAATAGCACATATCCTAAGCCCTCTTTAAACCTCCATGTAATGTCTAGCCAAGAGCACAATGGTCGAACACTCTCAGGTAATCGCCATCAGCACTCTTTGATACCACAAATTTAGATATGTGTTATACAAAATAGCACATGTCTACTCCACGTCTCTCCAGGTGTGAAGAAGCTCAAGATGTGTAGATGTTAGAATCCCTCAGGAATGGAACAACCCTCTCACTAATCCAAAGCCGGTTACGACTTGCGTATGCACCTGCTCACTGTATATGCGAAGTCAGATTCACCAACTCTCAGCTCATTGAAAATTCAATAAAAACTATATATAGGGCTGAAGAGGGAATCATGTAAGTAGGGTTGAAGGCAAAGTGAGGTGGAGCTAAATTTGAAATTACTCAAGAGATCTCATCTTCGATGGTTATTAATCACGGGAGTAAAATGCATCTAAATGGCCCGTGTTAATGGTCATTTAACAATTCGGAAATCAAATCAACGATAAACTATAACGATAAAAATGAGAAAAGTCTTAACATACATGTGGTCCAAGCTCCAAGCACATCGACATATCTATGACGAGCTCGAACTTTGGAACGTACATCAGAACTCACTGCTACGTAAAAGACTGACAACTCTATATAATGGATGATCGTAATATGTGCTCACATCAACAATAATATCAGAACAATGGACATTGCTAAACAAATCTACAAATAAACACCTAGCACGCAAAATGATTCATATGCAAGCAATAAACAAACAAACAAACAAATAAAATAAGTCAAATAAATAAAAGATCAATGCTAAAATAATACTGGACAAGTTAAATCAAGAAAATAATAAATAATAAATAACATTTTAAATGTCCATGAAAATAAATAAAAAATTAAATAATGAATAATAAATAAAAAATTAAATAATGAATAATAAATAAAAAATAATAAATGAATAAATAAACTCATAAATATATGGTTGAATAATAAATATGTAAAATAGATAAAATACTATTCATGAATAACGATAATAATATAATTAACACTAAATAAATGTCTGACTAAATACAAGTAAATATTAACGCATACACGAGTAAAAATAGAAGTAAATATTAACGCATAAAAGAGCAAGTAAATTGATAAATAAATATATAAATATATACAAGTAAAGGAATAAATTGTAACACCCCGCTTCGGCTCACCCGCAAACCGACCCGGAAGTGTCACCGACGACCGTACCTTTCGCTAATCTACTAGATTCGGTTAAACCGACCAAGATCTACCCTTGACGTCTTAAGAAAG
Source organism: Piper longum (assembly GCA_032619315.1). Lineage (NCBI taxonomy): Eukaryota > Viridiplantae > Streptophyta > Magnoliopsida > Piperales > Piperaceae > Piper > Piper longum. The sequence goes on from JAVDBV010006397.1 coordinate 19,817, forward strand.
AGAAGCAAACATGCAAGGCATGGATGACATGTTTGGGTTCTAACGTGGTCCTACATGCAAGCTATGATGTGAAAACAAAAGCAAAACAAAAACAATAAACAAGAAATCCAAAGAAAAATATCTATTTAAAAAAAAAGGATAGAGTTTCCCCTAAAAGTGCAATAAGGGTCAACCTGTCCACAACAAGGATATATATATACATACATACATATTTAGAACTATGTAAAACACGACAATCATCACCGCATACCATCATCACCACTTTCATTTACACCTAAGCCGAGTCAGAGCTCCAAGGCTCCTTGTTCATTCATATTTATCTATTCACTTCAGAAGAAGATTATCAAAACATAATGCAGTAAAATTTTCATTCAAACAACATTAGCACACAATCATTACACAATATACACGGCAGGTATATGTGTGTACGGTTCTGTGCTGCTCCTCCGCAATCCCGACAACTCTCAATCATCGTGATCCTCACCTATATATAGTAGAAAAACGTCAGCAACGATTGTCACTGGTCTGAAAATAACTAATATCAAACTGGCACAGGAGAGCTAACCCTCTTGTTGAAAGAAAAGATCACATGAAATCTCTGAGAGCGTATGGAGAAATCATCTTTCTCATTTCATGATCTTCATTTCACTCTCTCATTTCACGTTCTCATTTCACTGTTAAGGGCCATCATCCATACCACTCTCGAGTGGCTGTCTTTAAGGTTTATCTACTTCCATACCAACTTACATAGCATGGTTGTCCCATGTATGCTCGTGTGGCTGTCGCTAAATTCACTCACCTACTTCCATACCACGTGAGTGTCGCTAATTTACCTACATCCATACCACGTGGCTGTTACTAATTTGCTTACTCTCACACCAACCCGCATGGGCAAAAAAAAAAAAAACGCAAAAAACTACATATATATAGGTCTTGGTAGGGATTCATAAAATAGGCCCGAAGGCAACGTGAGCTGGATCTGACTTTCGAAAATATACTCGATGGATCTCATCCTCGAGGGTTATTAACCCTGAAATGTGATCGGCTAAAGTGGGATCCAATAAAACGCCACTCGACACGTCCTTTTTCTTGTTCTAAACAAAACACGATGGAATAGCGTAACAATAGAGACGAGTCCTAAATGGACCTGGCAGAAACTCCAAGCGTGGTTGCACGCTTAGGCGGCAAGCTCCTACTCCGTACCTACACATTAAAACTAAATACTAACGCACATTTATGATGCATTCACACATCCTATAGCCTACACACATCAACCAAGCATCAATCAACACACATCAATAATAATCAATATAATTTTCCTACTCTACGTTACATTAGATTACAATACTTATTTAGTCGACCTAATTAATCACTTAGCATTTATTTTAACATCACACAATCATATACATCCATATTTTTATTAACATAAAAATATATAGCACACCAATCTCCAATCATAGCATCCTAACAAGTTGAGCTAATAATCATTAATTCTACATAATTAAATTAAAATAAATTATACCTCGCACGTCGTTGGCAATCGACGACGGCTAGGGTTTTGTCGCAAGTGTCGGAGCTAAAATTCGGTGCTCAGCAGTGTCCGAAGTTCGATCAAGTTCGACTGGAAGAACTCAGAGGAAGACCAGGTAAATTCGGTTTTCTGGCATGTTCAGCGGTTTTCGGTGGGTCCCGGCAGTTTTTCGATGACTCTGAGTGGTTTTTCGGCGACTCTCCCAGCAGGGCAATCGGGGGCAAGGGTTAGCACCGTCTCGATGAGCTCAACCCAATGGTGGTGAAGACGAGGGCGGCCGCAACGATGATATCGCCGGCGGTAGCCTTGAGTTCGGCCGGGGCAGTTGGTTGTTCCGATCAGGCCCACGGCTGGCCTCGGCGGCGGCGCTGGGTAGAGGGGAAATGTTGGGGAGGTCGAGGGCGTGGTTGTCGGCATCCCTGCGGCTACGGCGGGGCTCGGACGGCACCAAATCGACTCCGGGAACAGTAGCAGTGTTGCGAGGTGATTCTGGCATCGAGGAGGCCTGGTTGTGGTTGGGGATGGTCGGGGCCGCACGACGACAACACAACACGGCAGGGTTGCGTCAATCGGTAGCAGGGCGGCGTAGGCGACAATGGCAGTGACAACTAAGGGAGGCGACAAGGGTTTGGGGGCGAGGGAGCATTGGGGAAGGAGGGGATATACCTCGGTGGCAAATTTATAAATAAGTATTGACTCGATTCCTTGAGTTAAAATAATAACTTGCTCGTAATAATTCTAAAAAAATACAGAAAATAGGGGGAAAATCTCATAAAATAAAACAAACATCACAACATCCAAATGACATGTTCTGTAGCTAATAACCCACCCAAATTACCCAATAACGCGTCCTAATACGCTAATTGACCTAAAACTATTTTTACGATCAAATCAATAAAAAGAAAAAAAATACTTTATACTCTCATATATTCTGATAACTCATTTCTCATCATCTTTTCAACGTTATCATTATACATTCAGGTATACGTGAGCATCATCGCTCATAACTCACGCTGGTCTCAACTCAGTGTGCGGTCTATGAACCGACTCGACTCGAACCGACGGTTCAACCGACCGGTTCGCTGTAATAAATCCCTGACTCGAGTCACGGGGTTTTATATAAATAATTAATAAAAATAATAATGAATAATATTAATATAATTATCAAATATATAAACAAACACGTTTAAACAAGAGTAAATAATAACAAGTGTGTGAGCAAATAAATAATAATTAATTAATTACTAAAATTTAAATAAGATAAACATGCTTAAAAATAATTTTAATAATTAATTATATCATTAATAATAAAAAATAGTCATATAATAATGCATTATAATAGACAAATATATAAATAATAAGAATCGAATAATAATGAATAAATAAATAAATAATTAAAGAAATAATAATAAATAAAGAAAAATATTCATAATAACAAAATATGTTTAAATGCCTGGATATGCTTCTAAACTAACGTACGAAGTTTTAAATACCGAAAATGGTCTAGAAAAAGACAAAAATGATTCAAAAACGGTAAAAATAGGGGATCAAGTCAAGTGGGCTTAACCAGACCAAATCGAATGGGTTGAACTAGATCGAGTCAAGCCAAGTTAACTCGATTTAGGTTGACTAAACTGTGGGATGGATTGGTTGGACATGGTCACAGACGCAGGCGGACAGACTCGAACACGGGTGCAAACATCGCCAAAGGCGGAATGCTATGGGTCACTCTTGGTCCCAATTGATAGCCCATGCGACATGCAGCATGTCGGGGTGGTGATTGGCAAAGTTTGGCCGGCATGTGGCCAAAAAGGGACATTCACGTCGCTAAGGTAGGTGGAGTCTTTGACGGCGATTCCGGCAGCGACAGTCAGCAGGTTGGTCTCAAAATGTCAGCCATCAAGTGAGGAATGTGTCTAGCTAGTTAGATCTGTTGGCGGCACACGTGGTGGTGACTGGTACAAGTCAATAGCCGGCCACAAGGCAATCACAATCATACCGGTTCGGTGGCCGGAGGCGGGTTAGAGACTTGCTGGCGGTAGCCCAAAGTGGCGACAACGCTGAAGGGTAGAAAAATTCTCCAAAAATGTGGGGGAAATACCAAGAAAATGGTAGGGCCTATGGCTCATGTGGACCATCCAAATCTTTCCAAGTGGCAAATCGTGGGCCTAGTAGGGTCCACCTATATATATATATATATATA